>JABCKS010025230.1:0-21118 GCA_018851325.1 Termitomyces sp. DKA19 | reverse complement strand
GAACTAAGTACTGAGTCTAGAAAAGTTAAAACTGAGACTAAGCATTGAATTTTGAAATCAAGTTCTAACTAAACACAGCAAAATCAGAAATAGGACTAAGTATTGAGTTTTGAAATTAAAGCCCTCACTAAATACAGCAAGGTTAAGACTAGAACTAAGCATTGCACTTTAAAAGGCCCTAACTAAGCACAGCAAAGTTGGATATGAGACTAAGCATTGAGTTTTGAAATTAAGGCCCACTTAATAATTTTATACTTGAACAGTAGTATTGTAATTGTAACATTTTATATATACTGCACAAATAATATATGTATATAAAAGACTAAGACTAAGAACAAGCATCCATGCTGAAAGCATGGTCATAACACCTAGTAGAATCAAAAAGGGGAACAGTCACCAGAGTGTGACTAATCATCAGTATTGTTTGGACATTGTTATTAAGTGTTTAGTAAGGGGCATAGAGGACTTGCATGCTATTAAACTTCCTTTTAGCTAATTTTAAGACAAATAGTTCTTGTTCCAGTGCTTTAATTCATTTGTCCTTAATTAGTAATTAACCAGTAGTAATGTCCTGTTGCAATACCTTGTGAATTAGTGACTGCTACATAGTTGCTTGCTTAGAGTTGGAGTTAGTATTAGATGAGAGTTTGCTAATAATGATTTACCCTGGGTTAAGGTAATGCTATTCCTTGATATATTCCATATAAAGTTGTTTGCCAGAGTAGTTAGGAATCATAGCACTAAACAGTAAGATAATCTTGCCTTCAGCATTCTGACAAATTTTACTCTACTGGATCATGTGTGTCAACTTGATCTAAGTACTGCATACTATATAATGTAATCAGTCTTACTACAAAAGTGGTAAGAGCTACTAAATTGCTGATAGGGCCAACTGCTGTTATTAGTAAAAAGGGCTTCTAGTCATTCTAAGGCACTAACAATTGTGGTGAAAGGGTTTCATATTTGGGAGCAGAGGATAGCATAGTGGGAATATTAATGACAGGCACTAAGATGATACTAGGAATGCTGATAATAGATATGGCAAGACTAGTGGACTTTGTTGTAGCTGTGTCAATGCCTTTAATACCCATTTCATGCCTTCAAAGACTTGATCCACATTATAGGAGTCCTTGAGGTAGTGATTAGAAAGTGTGATTTTGAGCTAGCAGACAATTTTGGACCAAAATAATGTGGAGATACCTTATTAAAATAAGTGATATTCCTTATTTTGGTAGAGCTTGTCATTACCAAGAGGCCATCTAGCAATACATTAAAAATCCTAGTAATGATTGGAAAACTGATCTAAAGTCACTAATCCATTATTAATAGTCTTGTTGACAAGTTGTTTGACATTGTTGAGGGTATACCATGCACTAGTGTTAGTGCCAGAATATAACATAAGCACTGCTATTTTTTATTCCTGATAAGTATAAGGCCTAGGGATGTTGTTGCCAATTGCTAGGTTGTTGTTAAATTCTGGTAAGCCAAGCTAAGTCTCTGCCATATCATAGAAAATATAGTGAGTTGCATATTCCTTTTTCTAAATATTATTAGTAATACCATAGTCAACAAAAAAATACTCCAATTCCTTGAAGTACTGAAAAAGCTCTCTTGGGTAACTTTCATCTCATTTAGAAGTGATTATATCATTATAGGGTAACATATAAGCATAGCAAGTGACAGGATTGTTATTTATAGCAATTGTCAATTTTAACAGAAACAGAGGAAGGGGGTTCTAATTGTTGGTAGGCAAAATGGAAGTAGAATGAGATTCAAGGAAGAAGACAAAAGAGTTAATAGCTAATAGCTGAGATAGAGAGATGCTCAAAAAGCTTTCTATAAAAGTGCTAGAAAAGCTATTAAGTAGTTTGCTAGTATTCAAAAGGTTTCTGTAGCTTTTAACTTATCAATAAGAAGTCAAGGGTGAGTAGTTGATAAAGTACTAGAAGAAGTTAAAAGTAAATGGTCAAATAGTTTAGTAGTGGATTCTAAGTGATATTTTGCTTGAGCTCTAGTTTCTTGCAGAATAATTACCTAAAACTCTTGTAGTAGGCTCTAAAATGATATGCTCCTATACTCTAGCTATCATACAAGATATCTGAAGAAACCTAAAAAGTACAATAACTGGACAGGGTAGCTGGCAGTAGGAAATGTATTAGAGAGCAAGTTGATAAATATCCTAGAAAATAAAAGCTATAAAGTATGGTAGTAATGGGGAAAATGCAAGGAAGAAGTGTTGCTAATGCTAACCTAAATTGCTAAATACTAGTCACTAACAAAAGGTTGCTAAGTTGGTAAAGAATCAATGGAAAATATAAAGACAAAAGAGTCATTAGAGAACTAGGAAGAGGAGTCACTAATACAAGAAGAAGGACTAAGTAAAAAGGATGAAAGGAGTCAGTAAGGATAGAAATAAAAGGGAATGTCATTTAGGATGTAGAAAAGAAATAGAATCAAGGTCAAATAAGTTGCTAAGACAAAGGATGATAGGAAAGGTTACTAAGGTCTGTGAAAGCCTAGTAATCAAAAAAAGATGGTAACAGGAACATAAGTAAGGTTGGTAGAAAACCTGGAGATAAATATAAAGACTAGTTGCTAGTATTACTAAGACAAAAACACTATAAGACACCTATACTTGGTACTATACTAAATCAAAGTTAAGGTTGCTAAGGCTTATTTCTAAACCATTAGCAATGGCAGGCATGACTAAAAAAGAAATCCTGAAGCTGAGAAGCTAAGAGAAATATCAAGGAAAAAGTACTTGAATTCTTTACTGGTATAGAACTAATTATATATAGGAAGTATTTTATACTGTTTTTAAATAAAGTAGTCAAAAAGGAAAAATTATCACCACAAGCAATAGTGTCTACCAAAATGTCTAGAATACATACTGAGTGTCAGAATAGTAACAAAATATAAGTATGTAGTGTTAAAAAGTACATAATATATATTAAATGGATGTTTGGTTTTTCTTGGAAGATGTTGAGACATTATGTTAGAAAGGTGTGTCATTTTTAGAAATTATAACCATAAAAAGGTTCTGCCTTTTGGATGTCTAGTCATTCCCTAGAGCAAATGTTGATCTTTATATATACCTTAGTACTCTAGAGTTGGTCCACAAGGTCTCCAATGAGGAGAAGAGGGTACTAATTCTTCTTTTATAATTTGGTTTAATCTTGGTAGCTGATACAGAGGTAGAGCATGTTGTCTTTCTTTTTAGCAAAGAGAACCAAAGCTCCAGCAGAGAAAGAGGAGGGCTGGATAAAGCTCTTTTCTAGTATCTCATCTATGTAGTCCTTGAGGGCCCAGAGCTTAGTTTCCAACATATTGTAGACCTTTCCAAAGGGGGAAGAGGCTCTGTCTTCTAGGTCAATCTGGTGATTATATAGTCAATGCAGGAGGAGTTCCTTGGCACTTCCTTCTGAGAATATGTCTGTGAATTTGTAGTATTCAAGTGGCCAGTCAAGTGTCTTTGCTGTCAAATATCAAGCTCATTGAGTTCCAATTGACATCAGAATTGGCCTCATATAACCAGAGTAATCTCAGGATAATTGGGGTGGCAGGATGTAACTGGGTAATCTGGAGGTTGATGGGGAATTCTAGGCTATTAGCAAGGCAGATGCTGTTGACATAGTGATGGCAGATTGTTTCAGAGAATGTCAGGTTGCCATCAAAGAGTTGCAGCTTGACTGGAACATCTAATGTCTTACCTAGGAGACTCAGCTCCCTACTTAAGAAAGGTTTCCAAAGCCCCATTGTCCAGGAGTGTAGTGTGGGTGATATTTATGGGTTGGAGGGTGACATCAATAATGAAGAAGTATACTGAGGTTGAGTGCAATTTGCTGAGGCTTCCAGTATTTATTGGGTCCAAATTGGAGAGGAGGGAAAAAGGGATAGTGAAGGGGTCTATGTGGTCCAGGGCTATAGTGAGGGTCTGCTAGTCAATACAGAGGTTAATAGATCATAACCATAGAAGACCCAGGATTACAGGGGTGGAAATGTACAGCTGAATGATAAGCATCTAGAGTTCAAGTTGCATGCCATTCTTAAAGTGCAAGGGAATATATATATAGTGGGTAATTTCTTCTATGGAGGATAGTCTGCCATTAAACAACTGAAGCTGGATGGGGCTAGGTAATTGGATCTAGAGGAGAGAGAAGAGGTAGACCCAGTTGTTATCAATGAAGTTGTCCATAGTGCCACTGTTTACTAGGGTGTTAACAGTATCAGAGCAGAGGAAGGGAGTAAGAGAAGTTTAGAGCAGGAAAGATTGAGAGGATTGGAAGGAGAAATGAGCCATAAGGGTGTCCAGAGCTGGTACCAAAGCATGTATATATCAAGGTTGATTCTATGATTCAGTGCATCTTTTGAGTCAACTAAATTGCCAACTTGTTTTCTGCATACTGAAACTTGAATTCATCTCTATCTATAGTTTAGACAGATCATTCAAGGGTGCCCCACTCTGGACATTCCTAGATAAAGTGCCTGGGCTTGCCATAGAGCAAGCACACTCTGACTCTGCATCACTGCTCCTTTGTCTCCTTAAGAATAGCTACTTAAGGCTGGTCCAGCCAGCATAACTGATTAGCTTGCAATAATTCATCCTTTGGGTCTTTGTTCATGGACTTAGAGTTGCTGTTACCCTGCATTAGAGTGTCATCCTGACTATTAAGATATGGGGCAACTGCTTGAAGTTGGGCAAGAGACTATATAGCATTTCTAGGACCTGGTCAATCAGGGTTCCAGGTAGGGGGATTGATCATAGTGGGGTTAGGGGATTGGAGGAATCTGTTATGGGATTGCCAAGATTCCTCCAAGAGGTGGGAGGAGTAGTTTCAACAGCTGGTCCTATAACTGGCAGGGTCTTCCCAGTAGTGCTGATCAATGCAGATGACAAGGCTCTTGAGGTCTTTGTAGGTGAACTGTTTTAATATAAGGCAGAGGACCTCATGTATTTGCTTGGGGAGGGCCTTGTTGAGTTGAAAGCATAGTGTGTAGTAATTCCAGCCAGTTTTATAGACCTTTTACTTGAACTGGACTACAAACATTATAAAGTGCTCCTTTAGAGATATTTAGAGTAACACAAGCCTTCTTTTAGCCTTAGCAACAATGTCATAAACCCCAAACTTCAGTGAGAATTCCTGTAAAAAACTTCCTAGTCAGAGAATAGTGAGTAGTAGAGGTTGTACCAAAGAAGGACTATGTAGTAGTCCAGGGCAATCCCCTGCAGGTAGGAGGAAGCAAATGCAATGTGGGCCTTATCAGTGGCAAAAGTGTTCAGCTTTTCCTAGAATGTGTTAAGACACTGTATTAGGAAGGTGTGCCATTTTTGGAGGTTATAACCATAGAAGAGTTCTAGTTTCTGGATGTCTAGTCAACTTTCATAAGCTAGAGCTTCACAAACTTCATTGGCTTCTGCTCAATCTTTGGAGTTCTAAGGGGGAGGGGTAATATAATAGTAGTAGTAGTAATAGTTTTTTGCTCCTCCTAGTGGGAATGCACCTATGGCAAAGCCTTACTCTCTAGAAAGCCCTCCTTCTGGAGGTTCTTTGCTGAGGAGTACTCTCCATCCTAGATTAGAGGGTGGTCTTCCTAAGATTTATCCTAGGGATCTGCTAAGGGGTCTAAAGGGGGGTCTGTCCAGGGGTCTACTAGAAAGTCTGTCAGGTGGCCCAAAAGGATCCTTCTATAGTCTGAAGGGGTCTCTAAGTAGTCTGAACAGTCCTCCAAGGAGTCCAAAGTAGTCTTCCTAGAGTCCTAGGCCTAAAGAAGAGTTAGGTGTTACCATAGGTGCTAATGTTGATGCCAGGAAGGAAGCAGGGGGAAAGGGATGGGGGCAAGCAGAAGAAGGATTATGAAGGTTGAAGTATGGAGGTAGGTCCCAGACTTAGAAGTTTTAAAGTGGCAAGGTATCTATTATAGGCCCCTTATAGAGTTCTTTGTTGATGTAGCTGAGGGTATATTCAGACTAAGTGTCTCTGCTATTTTCTATAGCTGGCATAGCCCATTGGGTCTTACTAGTGACATTACTTTTATCCTGCAGCCCAAGATCCCCTATAACATACTTAGCTTCATTGACAACATTGGCATTAAAGGTCTCAAGGACTGGAAACTCATTAACAGTATTTCTACTAAGCATCCCACTAACCTGAACATTTGCTTAGCACTCTGAGAGTTCTTTGAGCTCCTTAATGGGATTCTCCAGTGAATGAAGTATTGCAGTGGTATATTTTCTAGTTACAAGCTAATTTTATATGCCTTAATATTCAAGATTTTAGAACATGTTTGCACATCTAGTGGTCAAGTACTGGACAAAAGTTGCTTAGCCCTGCTTGAGCAATGGGGCCTTTGCAAGTTGCTATCAGAAGTTGGAGCCTTTCTTGGTACAGTTAGTATCTTTAGAATTTCATTAAGAATTTTGCTCATTATACTAACAACTTAATAAAACTTACATGTACTAGGGTCCCTTTCAAGTTTGGTCCAGACTAAGTCAATGCCCAGTAAGACCTCATTAAGGCCTTTAAAGATGCTAAGCCCCTTGTCTCTATTGATTATAAATTATCTGACCCTGTCATTTTAGTGGTTAATATGTCCTATATTGCTATAGGCTACTACCTCTGCCAGTGCCATAGCAACAACTACAAAGAATGTTGTTATAATTGTTTTAGGTCTATTATACTTAACAACAGGGAATCATAGTTCAGGCAGCCCAAACTTAAGCTCTATGGCCTCTATTGCACTCTTCAGTCCCTATGGATATACCTTATTAGAGTCAAGAACCTCATCATCAAAGTTAATGCTCACTATATTAAGAATATGCTTTGAAACCCTGACATTCAGTCCTCCACTAGCATAAATTGCTGGATTATAGCAATCTTGATGTTTTACTTTGAGCTCATGCACATTAAAGGTACTTTCTATAGCCCTGATGGACTTTCACAACACTTGCTACAGCCTAGCAACCTTGTTCCAAATGATAGCAACAACTTAGTATATAAAAATGAATTGATCAACTTCATAGCTTCATTCACTAAGTTCAGCTCCCTCTTCCTTTGGTTCATTATATTTCTTCAGTCTCATAATTGCTACCCCTATTCCTTTTTGCTAGAAAATACATATCTGTGCCTAGTGACACTTTCGATATCAATACCTCCTGCCTATATGAACTTGAATAAACTGACCTTGTAGATGGTGATGATGCTAGCAATGTCACTAATGAAAACAACAACTAAAAATCATTTACTAAGCCTTAGCAACTTTCTTTTCACATTTTTACTTCACATATATATTTACTATACAGTCAGAAAAACTATAATTTATTTCTTATATTTTCTTTGTTCCTCAATTCCCTTCTGGCTCCAATTTACTATTTTACTATGTTACATTTTCAAGGGCCCCTTAAAGGGGCCAGTCTATGCTATGATCATAAGATATATGAAGCCCTTTAAGGGGGCCAGTTTGCTATATTAATGATATAAGACAAAAATATATTTATAGGGAGTATTGGTTACTAAATATCAAGGTTAGCATTGTTACTAGGTACATTCTTGGCTTTCTCCTCCACCTCCTTGATGATCTTATTTTCCTTTTGCCAGGCCAAGAAGGCCTAACAATCCTGCTGGTATCCTTCCAAGGTCATGACCAAATACTTGGCAACTGAGTAATGCACTTGCACCTCTAGTAGTGCTATCTTAGCATCATTCAATGACCACCAGAAATGTCACTTGAGCCTGGCCACCCTCTCCTCATATCCCTGCAGCAAAGAAGCTGGCATTGATGGTTCTGATAGGACTAGGTCTTCACCTAGCCATCTGAAATCATTGTCACTGACCTCCCTCAGCAGAGGAGAAATACAAAGCACTTAATGACACCATTGTTAGTGAACTCAATAGCATCAGAAAAAACTTATGACTCACCAGTACTGAGGCTACCACTACTTCATCCTTGCTCTTTTCATCCTCTTCTTTGTCTCTCATCCCTTCAGCTACCTCAACTCCTTCCTATTCCTCCCCATCATCTTCTTTGGCATCTACTTCCTCTTCAGCCACCATGCTGCCCTTCCCTGTTGCAAGGCCAGTATCTACCACTGTAGCTGTTGCTAGCAATGTTATTTCTCCTATCTTGACTACTGTCATCCCAGTGTCATCCTTAGCTATCTCCCCTGGCACTGCTTCTGCCTTCTCTCTAACTGTTGCTACTAGCATTGCTGGCCACATCTCAACATTCTCCTTTGACTCTGGAGCCTCCTCAGGGATAATAACTCTTGGCCATATCACTTTTGCCAAGGGCATGTTGTTACTATCATTGTTACTGTTGCCATTGCTTATGATACTAGGGGCCCATTTTTGGTGCAGTCACTTCTCTTTAGCAACTGTTTGGCCCCTCAACATCCCATCTTGTGTTATTGGCAAGTTCAAGCTTGAGTGCCTGATTTGGATCAGTCACCCAATCACTACTAGTTTTTACTACTTCTCCAAAAAACTCCTTACTTGTCTCACCAAAACCATTCATGTTACTATCTTAGTGACAAAACTGCCCATCCTGCTCTGCAATGATCTTCCATAGTGGGAACAGCCCTTTCTTGAACTATCACAATGATAGTAGGGCTGGATGCCAGTGGGGTACCAATACCCCTCAGGGTTGTTGTCAGTCTAACAATTATTGCACTAACAGAAGTCATTAGTGACATAAGTAGGAACAATTGCTAAGAACCTACTACCCCTTGCTCCTTCTTGAAAGTCTGTTGCTCTGCAGGTGACACTGTGGACTTACCTTTGGCCTTCTTAAGTACAATGCCAGCTACCATCCTTGTATCAACCACAGTTGTTATGCACCTCCACTTCAGAAGGCTTGCCAGCTTCTTGTTGGTAAAGACATCTTACACTAGTTCTTATTATAAGAATCACCAAAAGTTGTTTAGACTTAGCAATGACCTTGGGACTTGCCTTAAATTCATTCTTCTTTTTCTTGGGTTTTCCCTTTCCCTTGCCTCTGGCTTTTAGAGTTGTTGCTACAGTTAGCAACATCACTAACTCTCTAGCAATGCTGCCAGCTGCATGTTTGGGTGTTGAAGATCCAGCCTTTATATCATTAGTACCCTCACCTCAGCTTGAACTGGTTGCTACTACCAGCTCATATAAGGGGTGCTAAAAGAAAAATTAGTCGTTATGAGACAGTTTGTTAAACAGCTAGAGATTACCTTAGCAATGTCACTAATCTAGGCAATACCACTGGTACTTACTATCATCTCTGCCTCCAAATCCTCAAGTAAGTACTCCAAGGAAAGTGGTGGAGGTGTCTAGTGACAGATGTTAGAAAAGTTGCTAAGAAATATAAAGAAGAACTTACAAAGTACTTGTTAAACTCATAAATCCACTCCTCCTCCTTGTACTTCTTATACAAGACACAACACTCCTTGTCTACCTTAGCCAGCTTGGGCTACTTCACTTTACTTCCCACCATCTCAAACTAACATAGTTAGGTTTTGAAGATAGCAATGACCACTATCTAAGGTTTTGTCACTAGCTAGCTATAAGCAGCATCCAAAATGTGTCTGGCCTTCTGGAGAAAGACCTTGGCCATGGCCTACTTGTCCATCTGATTGGCAATGAGGGAAGCCATAGCAATTGGTCAGAGATCAGATTGTGAGAGGATGAAAGAGAGAGAGAGGTAGAGGAACTGAATTGAAGTCCAGCTAAATGCTAGTCTTTTATGCACTTATCCTTTTCTATATATGGACCATGTAAGCAATCATGAGACTTAGTTGACTGAGGACAATCAAGATTTCAGCATAGGGAAGGATAATAAGACCCATCTGTCAGGTTCCGCTGACTATGGGGGCTCAGTCTACTGGGCAAACCACCTTATGGCTAAGCACTATGTATACAAACACAGAGCACTAAAAGGAGCGCG
This sequence comes from Termitomyces sp. DKA19, assembly GCA_018851325.1. NCBI lineage: Eukaryota > Fungi > Basidiomycota > Agaricomycetes > Agaricales > Lyophyllaceae > Termitomyces > Termitomyces sp. DKA19. The sequence goes on along the minus strand of JABCKS010025230.1, from coordinate 11,206 downwards.
AGGCATAGGAGACCAAAGCAGGGCAGGGGGTGGTGTGTGGAAGAGTGCCGGTAGCACCGGTGGTTGAGACAAGTGCCGGGGAGGGTGAAGGACGAGTGCCAGGGGGTTGGCATGAGTCCTGGGGGTGTAAGAGGATGAGATGAGTTAGCAAGTCCTGGGGATAGAAACAGAACCGGGGAAGTTAGATGACCAAAAGGGGAAGGAGTCGAGATAAGATAACAGAAGATAGAAATGATTAAGTCAAGAGAGGGGCCGGGAATGGAGAGTTGGGAGAACTTAGAGTAGAGAAGAGAAAGGAGAACAACGAGATTAGATTAGAAGTATGAGATGAGTGGAGACAAGACAGAGAGACAAAATGAGATGAGTATAACGAGAAAAAGAAGCAAGTAAAGTATTAAGACTGGGGTGTGCGAGAAAATGAAACAGAGACAAAACACAACAGACAAGACGGGGTTATGGTAATATCAAGACTAGAGTACCTACTTACTACTCTGCACCTTATATACTACTTAGTATGTATGGCCCAGGGATTAGGCCCAGGTTCCAGCAGTGGGTTGTGGTGCCAGGGCTTGGGATGAGACCCAGGGGCCACACGGATGGGGCAAGGTTAAGACATGTTGCACGGCATGGAGGTCTTGCACTGGGAATGCAGAGACATGTGGTGGTGGTGCAGTGAGGAGGGAGTGGGAGTGGGGTGTGGCATGCAGAGGTTGGCGGCAGTGATGCACAATCATGATGCGTGATGGGGGTCTTGGCATGGGTCGGGGGTGACAGGTGGTGCCAGTGCTGATGTGATGTGATAGCCAAGACCCGGCGCTGATGTGGTGGTCATGGCGGTGATGGCCGAGAGAGTTGGCCAAGTAGCAGTCTGGGCCTGGAGCGGTTGTGGGGGTGGTTCTGGGAGTGCTGGAGTCCTGGGGCTGGGGCTGAGTCCTGGGGGTCAGTAGTGGGTTGTGACACCATCTATCACTGAGTATAGTTACTGATATCTCTGACTATTTTGTCTGGACAACACATGACCTAGAATACATAGCACAAGACTTTGCATAAGACCTTAGTGACTATAAGATTTTTTGGATTATGAGTACTTATCATATGGAGCCTAGACCATAGATCTAGAACAACCTGGCTAAGCATTCCTTTAGCAACATTTGCTAGTGATCACTCCTAGTGACATAAGCACTTCTCTTTTAAAATACACATATTATATAGACACATGACCTCTTAGACCTTTCATTTTTCTTGTTTTAATTACTAACATACCTGAACAGCATCTACACTTCAGATACTAATGTTTGGTATACTCTTTATTTTTTTATTTTGACATATATTATGCACTTTTGACATCACATACTTACATTTAGTTACCATCTTGACATCTAGTATGTATTTTGGCAGATGCCATTACTTGTGGCAAACATTTTTCCTTTTTGACTACATTACTCACAAACAGTATAAATACCCCTTGTACATACCTAGTATAATCAACAGAGAAACTCCCAAATACTTTGTCCTTAGTATCTCTTTTAGCTTCAAAGCTCATTCTTGTTTATCTTTGTCATCATTAATAGCTTAGTAACAAGCTTTAGTGACCTTGTCCTTGATTTAGCATAGTACTAAGTATAGGTGCCTTATAGTATTATAGTGTTTTAGCAATACTAGTGACTATAGCTAATGACTAGTCTTTGTGTCTGTCCCCTAGTTCACTTCTATTTGACTTATGTTCTTCCCCTATTCCTTCCTTATTGCTAGGCCCTCATAAACCTTAGCAACTTGTCTTCCTTTCCCTTTTACTCCTCTACTTACCTTAGTAGCTTTTACTTGCTTTACCAACATTCTCATTTTCTATAGCTTAGTTCTCCTTCACTCTTAATGACTCCTTACTCTCTTAGTGACTACTTTGTCTCCATTTCTTTTTCCTTCATCCCTTTTAGCAACTTAGCAACCTTTTATTAGCATCTAGCAACTTAGACTAGTATTAGTAACTACCTTTCACTTGCCCTTTTTTTCCACCACTACCTTTCAACTCTTATTCTCTAAGACATTTACTGACTTGCCCTCACATACCTTTCCTACTGCCAGCTACCCTATCTAGTTGTCAGTGCATTCTAGGTCTTCTTTTGATTTCCTGCACAGCAACTAAGTATCATAGGAGTACATCAAAGTGCACTAAGAAAGCTTTTAACAAAAGTTTTTAGGAAGTCACTAAGTAATTCATTAATATCCAAAAGATTCCTAGTAGTCTTTAACTTATTGACAAGAGGTTATGAATAAAAAATGAGTGATAAACTAGGGGTTATAAATAGAGAATAATTACAGGGTTTAGTAAAAGTCTTTAAGCAATATTTTGCTTATGCTTTAGTCTTTAGTAAAATGATTAGTAAAATGATTAATCAACTTCTTGATAATAAGCTTCAAAATATATTGCTTAGTTTTTATATAGAGAAAAAGACCTAAAACACAACAACTGAAAAGAATAGCTGACAATAGAAAGTAATATCTATAAGAACAAGTCAGTAAATATATTAGAAAATAAGAGTAAAAAGAGAAGGTGTAATAAAAGATGACAAATGGAGAAAGTTGCTATTACTTGCCTGAGTTACTACATGGTGACAATAAGTTGCTAATTTACTAGAAAATAAAAGAAAAAAAAGGAGTTGAAATAGAAGAGTTACTAACAAAGTGTGAGGGCAAGGCTAACTCAAAGATATGTGTACAACTCAACTGAGCTGCAATGATATCCTAAGCAATGAGCAAGGGTCAAAGGGGCACAGAGGTGACTAAGAACTAGGCAAGAGGCAAAGAGCAGAGAGCAAACAGAAGAAAAAAGCAAGCATGACTCTGAGCCAACTCACAATTAGTTTAATGAATAGGACAGGTGAACACTACTATTGATTGGTCAGAGAATATTCTATCCTGCTGACTGGCTTATATACTACATCTGTGGCTATGCTATGACTAATGCTGTATATGGTAAGCAGCCTAGGTATGCTAAGCAGTAATGACTATCAATATAATAAAAGAAAGTAGAGGTCCAATGACTATGACAAGATAACTAATATGTGACAGAAAGGTGCAGAGCTTAGCAGCTGGTTGGTTGGATATGCTAGTGATAATGCTATACCTATGACTAAGGCCAGAATAGAGTCAGAGTTACCTAGTAATGGGGTTGTCCCCTTATATAAAGAGTGCTAAAGAGGGGAAGATGAATTGCTAAGGTATAAGGACTAAGTGACTGAAAGAGACACTTAGTAAAGATGTAAAAAGAAAGTTACTAAGATTAGAAGAAAATGAAAAGGAAAAGGAAGATAAACAAAATACTTAAAGATAAGAATGAACTGTGATAGATTGCTAAAGTTAGTAAGAACTTAGCAACAGAAAGGAAATAGAAGGAAAAAGAAGTGAACATATTTGGTATGAGATGGAGGAATAATTATAATACTAGTTACTAGCTATAGTTATTAGTGTTGCTAAGACAAAATCCACTAAAGAGTATCTACAGATGATACTCATACTATAACAAAAACTAGGTTGTTAAGGCTTGTTACTAATCTATTAACAATAACAAAGGTGAACAAAAAAAGATTTGAAGCTGACTTCTTTGGAAGAACAATTTTTTTTAACTAGGTATATACAGAAGGTATTTATACTATTTATTGTAAGTATAGCATTCAAAAAAAAAAAAAGTAGTTGCCATTAGAAACAGCATCTGCCAAAGTGTCTGTAATATATATTAAGTGTCAATATAGTTATCAAAGGTTGAAAGTATATATATGCAATGGCAAAAATGTGCATAAACACAAGTGTTAGGAAGAAGAGATGCATACTAAACATTAATATCTAAAATGTAGACACCAATTATATATGCTGGTAATGAAGACAAGAAGAATAAAAAATAAGAAGGTTACATATTCTTCAATAGTTGCATCCAAAAGAGAAGTGCCAGTATTACTAAGTAATGTTGCTAGCAATTGTCATTCAAGCTGAGGTCTTGACTATATTCTTCTAGACCCAAGAGTTAAATTGCACATGAAAAGGCTTGTAACTATAGGTCTTATATGTGCCAAAGTCCTATACAAATGGCTATGTCCTTCTAGATATAAGGGCTAGACTATACATAATGGGTTATATAACTTGTACATGACCTACAAAAACAAAACTAAGAAAATACAAAGTTTTGTGCTGTAGCCAAGTCAGGTGCTGTCTAAGATAAAATAGTCCAAGATGTTAGTATCAATACATAAGTCTTATTATTTCATACTAGAGCTTCAGCATATTGTTTTCAAAGTTCATCCTTCATTTCAAGTCAATATAATATTTGTGGCTGTGTAAGCTGATATCTTTCAGTCCAATAAGCTGCTGTTTTGCTTTGGCTTGACTTGTTATTGTAATAACAATCTAAAATTTCAATCTTTTACTTTAATGCATCCTTTTGTCTAGTAAAAACAAGTTTCTTTTCTTTTTTCTCTATATGTGGCTTGTAATAATAGATTTTAGGTCTTGCTATGCTTTATTAAGCTGTCAGCCCTAGAATTTTCATGGCAATTGAACTTATGCACTTTCTTTTCAAATCTTTTGGAGCAGCTGCCTTTAGACCTCCTCCAAGCCCTTCTAATTATTTCACAATACTTTTTTGCTATGAATCTAGCTAAGGCAAACCATGTTTGAAATTTGAAACCTTTTCAAAAAGGTCTACCACTGCTTCTCCATCAACTGGATTTCCTTCATTGTCAAGCTAAGCCTGTTAGCATTAGAATTTTCTCATTTTTTAATGGCTATGCAAGAACATCTTGTCTACATATCTCTCTCTAACTCTGATTTGAGTTGTGAGATGTCTAATTTGATGATTTCAAGAGGCTCTTTTGACATCCTAAAAGAGAAAAACAAACACTGATTACATCATATTCACATGATTTTCACTTAAAATTTGGCAATACCACCTCATACCTCATATAACCTCTGCATAACATTAAAGTTAAATCTTAGAGCTGCTATATATGGCAATTTATCAAAGTTATGAACCCTCCTCCAGACCTATTGGTTATTGAGTATTGCGGGGTTATCAGAATCTCCTGTGAACCAAGTCAGTGAATGCCCAAAACTCATCAGATTTGAGGGGGTTATTGGTTATAGGGCCATCAGTGATAAGGAGTTTGACTGTAGTTAGCATCACCCTAGACATGACACTGCATGCTTTTTTATTGTTACTAAACTCTCAGGCCCATTGATGTGATAGTAGGAAAAAAGCCTTTGTAACAACTGTGCAGAACACAATCCACTAAAGACTTCTTTTCCTCTTTCACCCAAGCACATCCTATGCATTGCGAGTTTCTCGCTTGTTAACCCTTTGTTTCCGAGACAAAAGCTGACAAAGAAATGGTATAATCGAGTTTTCTTCCACACTTTCTCCATCAGAAACATCTCCTAGCACACGCTGTGATCGGAGACTGTATGTTATCTTACATGGAGAGCGAATTAGCCGTGTGGGATATGTATCTAGGATCCGAAAACGCTCCCTACCCTTAAAAGCCGCATTGACGGATGATATAATGATTATTGGACTTGACATGCTGATGCAGTGCTCCTCTAAATTTCAAAGGTCATATCCTTTCATAACGGGCTGACACACATGAAGGCAATGCTTTACCAATCCCATTCATCCTCAACTACAGCTCTTGACTTCATTTCCTCATCAGCAGGACTTAGTGTTGGAGGAGAGGTTGAGTCAGGTGATTGTCGAGCTGGATATGGACATGGCTTCAGTTGAATCGACCCACCGGGGGAAACTGTTGTTCGTGAACTATTGTTGCGAGTCCTTTTGTCCAATGGAAATTTCAACTCGGCGGAGAGGGGAGATGGGTCAAAGTATGATGGTACTGGTGAGGACGGGGTTGACATCGAGGTGGAAGGCGTAGAAAGTGCAGATGCGATGGATTGTGATACGTCAGAAAGGATGATCGAGGCGCGTTTTTGCTTCTTCGAGAACCTGGAGTCATAGTTGACATGAATATAGAAGAAGTAATAAGAGACACTGACGTTGAAACACGTTTCAATTCTCCCCACTTGTTCCCTACGCTCTCGACCCATGACGGGACAGGTGACGCTGGGCCGACCGTCAGCGCAACAAGTCCTGGTATTGATGAGACTAGCGAAAAGCTTGTCCCATGGACAGTTGCCCTCTTCGCCCGCATCGTACTCTTCTTTTCTGCTTCCGTTGTATCCGAAATCGTATCAAATTGGCTTGGTGAAGTCGTTGGTCTCTCACACGGAACGAGGGCGTAAGAATGTACGTCTCGCGACTTGCGACGATGCAACTTTGAGCTGCTCAAGAACGGCCCCTCAAAGTCCGCTTGCGAGTCAGCTTGCCCTTGCCGGTTGAGCTGCTGTTGTTGGCGCTCGAACGCAGGGTTCGGACTCATGGTAGGCGTCGCACCTGTATCATGTACCATGAGAATTTGAATTACTTCATCGTCACCAGCATTCTCATTCGAAGCTCGTGCTGATTCCATGTCTTCAGCAAGAGATAATGCGGAGGACTGAAAGACACGGGTAGAATCATAGGTGGCTGACAAAGGTTTTGACCGGGAGTAGGCGTCTGAAGGGCGAAGAGGGCGAGGCATGGATGAAAGGGAGGAGGGCGAAGGTGATGCCTGTTCTCCAATGGCCAGACCAGCTGCTATAAATCTGCCAACACCTTGCACACCCTCTACAAGACCTTCGAAGACCGCGCCGCCGCCCTGAGAAGTCGAAACAGAAGCCGGAGGATTACCACGGAATCCTCGGTTGACGATGCGCTCCCATTTTTGTTTGACTTGGGATCATGAATGAACATGAGACAAGGAAAGTCTGTAGATACACATACGCTGGAGGGTTTCGGCCTCGAGAATGGCTAGCTGAGAACGAAGTTCCAAACACTTTGATTCCTTCTGGGCGATGAACTGTAGAAGGTCCGAATGTCTAATGATATATTCAGACCCATGATGTCAGAGTAAATCTGTGGACGCACTTTTCAGCCAATGTCAATGGCAGCCTCTCGTGTGCCCCGCTTTGATCTCCTTGTTCCTTTGGCGATATGCAAGAGACACAGGAACTTGATGTAGTTGAGGAGCTCGACATCAAGAAATTGGACTGAGGACTAGATGACGCTACATGAGGCGACTCGACTATTTGATCACTAAAACGATATGAGATTGAAGAGTGACGGCGGACGTTTGGCTTGGCAATGTTGCTAGTGGGAAGCGAAGATGGAAGTTGGGTACTAGAGATAGGAATGCTGCCGTCGACAAGGCGAAGGGGACGGGGACCCATGGTACCGTTTGAAGAATGGCGTTTATGCATTGACGTCGACCAAGGAGGCATCGTTAAAGAGTGGAAGCAACTTGCTTAGCTAACAACACGACAGGGGCATCAGTCCCGGCGCTTATGTATACAACTTCGTATATATCAAAAACGCTATTTATATCAAATTCGTACACTTCCTAGACACGCTTCCACACTACGATTCTCTCTTTTCCGACGTGCCTTGGCAAGGATGTCTCCGGAACCTTGTCGAGAACCTGCTTAAAAGCATTGCCCAAAATTTCCTTGTAGTGTTCCACACGCACGAAGAAGGGAGGACCCGCCTCAGATGGTGGTTCAATAGGCCAGACAAGGGTAATTAAATAGCCTCCATGATTAATGAGAGAAATCATCTGCTGTCCCCATTCGACGCGCCTTTGCGGAGGGATAGCAACGAAGAATCTAGGTGTAAGAATGAGGCTTCAATTGCAGGACAACAGCAAAGAAGACATACGTATAATCATATACGACATCAAATTTTTCCTCAGGTTGGAACTTGAAAAAGTCTCCTACCTCAAAAGAAACGTCGCCAGGAGAAGGGACAGTGACTGATGTCAGACTACTGTAGGAATTAAGCAGCACTCCACTGGAGGCGATGCGATACTCACGCTCGTGCCCTCCGGATGGCGGTCTCAGAGACATCCATTCCGAGTACCTTGAGGTCCAGCGCGGATGCGAGATAGATCGCGTCATAGCCCTAGGGGAGTATGCATCTCTTCCAAGCGATGTATCGGGGATAGAAACTCACCATCCCACAGCCTGGAACTAAGGCCCGACCTTGACGAGGAAAATCAATGTCACCGGATTCAACGACCTCCCGCAAAGGGGGCTGTACATCGCCAGCGTCCCACGGCGTTACGTTTGCCTGCCTGGTTAGATTTCAGATGAAAACGTTGGAAGAGTGAGAAAAGGACTGACCAAGCATTGTCCCAGGTCAAAGGATCACCGCTTTTCACAATCTGGCGTAGCTGATCCATCATGGGGCTGCTCAAAGACATGTTCTGACTTGTATCCGCCTGTAAAGGTATGGGAAAGTTTTGAAGCCCATCACGACAGCTACAGTGCTTAGTCGTCGGCGACGACCTTACATAACTAACTGTCAATATTCACGAAAAATCTGCCGTGTTTCAGATATATACTTATCGTCAGGCCGCGTGTATCAAATCCTGGGTTCGGCAGGAGCCGAAGGGCTGGTCTTGTGGTTTGCCTGCAGGCAAGCACTGGCCTCGCTGATAATCCCGATTTATCTTTCTTTTAAACCAGGCCTTTGGGCCTTTCAGTCTCCCTGTCCATCCATCCTGGATCGACTTTGCAACCGGGAAACAAAAGCATCGTCGACTTGATAAGGCAGTGTAAGTCAGATATATAGGTTCGCCGTACAGAGTTTGCTCAATGCCTTTCTCAGATGTCCTACCGTTGTCCGCCAGGATGGCTCCCTCCGTACCACGGAGCTGCGCCTCCAATGCCCCCACATCTATCCATCAACCACCAGCAATGGCAAATGGGTTCTTGGCAGTTCAATCCAGCGTACAACTGGCAAAGGTATTCGGCACCCCAGATGCAATGGATGGCTGCTCCATCATGGATGCCCCATCCTCGTCAATCGTTTCCAGTCAATCCTTACAAAAAGACCATCAAGCCACCTAGTGCTGAGTATCTCGCAATGAAGGTGAGCGATAATGGGCTCGATTTGCATAACATGGTTCCAGCGTGCGTCTGCTTGTGCTACTACTTTTCTGTCTTCTCCTGACATTATCATAGAGTGGACTTCAACGCGGATGAGGTTCCCAAGACTCCCTGGATCTGGAAGCCATCCATTCTGGTTGATGACACGCCTCCCGAGTCTGCTCAACGTGCAGCTGCTGCGGAGGCGTCGGCGACGTCTGACAATCACGCACAACATCGTTCCTTCTCCCAATCACAATTGCCTGACTTTGCTTCAGCACCAGCGATAAGGTCTCGCCATGCTGCCGATCTATCTTCCAGTGCTACTTCCCAGGTTCACGCATCTATCGGTACTATCCATTCGGATACATCTCCACTTAAACCTACATTCAGCCCCAGCATCATTCGTGTTCCAGCACACTACGTACAACCTTCCAACACTCCAGATTCTGTGGACTCATTAACGAATCGTGTGGAGCGTTTGAACACTTCAGAACCTCCTCCTCTTGTTCGCCAATCTTCTATGCCATCTATCTATTCTGATTCAAAGCAGTCTTCTTCAGTTAGCGGAGTCCAACTTTCGGACGAGCCTATGAGTATCCTCAGTCCCTTGATCATTCCTATGACTCCCCATCCCGCCAAGCGCCCAGTTACCCGTGGTGCAACGTATCCTAACATCGGTAGCCAGTCAGGTCTCGGTACCATTAGGGAAGCCCCTGCGGTCGAAGTCACCACACCTCGTGGAAACTCTTCTCGCCCGCACGAGACATCTACTGAAAATTATGTTCCTCAAACCGCTCCTGCTTCTCAGCAGTCTTTCGCTAGACCTCCGCCAATACGTTCTGAATCATACCCTCGTTCTGCATCCTCATCTGTTTTACGCGATGCTCCTCTGAACCAATCCATTATCCGAAATATGAATAATGTACAAGATTCTCATCGTCCCTCCATTGTTCAACAACATACCCCTCCTGATATTGACTCATACCCAGCACTCCGCCAAACTCCCCCTCGCCCACAAACCCCTCGCCGGCCCATTGAGATCTATTCTTCCACACCACCACCCCAGAGAGGCCACTCCTCTGGTCATCTACCCACGCGTCATACATCTTCTCATCAATTGTCTCCCACACACACAACGTCAAAACATCCCTCGCCGGAACCATCTCATTCCCCGAAGTACACACCTCCCTCAACATCCCAAGATTATCCGATTACTCCCGTAAGCCTCCGTCGTCAAACGACTGCTCCCGCAAGTCCGTACACTTATGAGGAGGAACGTCCGAAACCAGTCGCGCCTGTCAGGATATACACTCCTGTCAGCCTTCCCCCCCGCCAGCGTCGTCGGCTTGGATTTTGGAACCGCCGGGGTGATCATTGTACGAAAGAAGGTTATATAGTGTTCGCGCCACCTGAGCAAGCGTTTCCTGCTGAGTTATCAACATACCCTGAACGTGATTACCAAGATGACTTGGGTTTTCGCGTCGCTTTTGACTCGAGGAGACCAGAGCTTCCTGAATCACTTCCAAGGCATGGACAGCCGCCGGAGAAGCCATATAAGGACGTGCGTATTCGTCGTTGGCTCCAATTGCGTTTAACACTGATTGAAACCCATTTAACAGTTTTTGATGTATAACGAGTGATGTTGGCATGGGACAACCTGTCTTCCCTACTCTCCTTTTTTGTTCGGCATGAATAAATCTTTTCAGAAGTACATAATAACACGTTGAATATTCAGCGACATCTGTATTTGTACTCAGTAGTAATTTATGACACGTTGACTATTCATCTGTATTAATATGCATGACTAGGTATAATGAAACTGAGAATTAGCCTCGAAGTAACAAACTATCAATGATATGCAAATGGTGAGAGTGAGGACAGAGCTTATTTTTATTTTATTCCATTTTAGTCTCATTTAGGTTCTTTGTTGAAAATACTCCATACATTGTATTGTGTTTTTCATTATACTTTGAGTATATATTTTATTCTATTCTATTCTGATTTTATTGAAGTTTCTATACTTTATTTTAGTTTCAGTTGAGTTTCTTCATTTCATTTGACATCCACTTGAAGGGAATCATCCTATATATGCACAACTCTATTTCTATGATCATAATCAGCAGCTGGCCTTTCATCAGCAAGGAAATCCTGGATTGGATTATCAAATAATAGCTTCTTTACAGGACATGCTTAGTAGAGT
>JABCKS010025229.1:9135-21139 GCA_018851325.1 Termitomyces sp. DKA19 | reverse complement strand
CTCAACAACCCTCTGACTCTTCTGAAGTCACTTGCCCTTAGCAACTATCTGCCCTTTCACTGTTGTCTCATCCTGCTCAATAGGAAGATTCAAGTTCAAATACTTGATCTGTATCAGTTGCCCCACAGCTGCTAACTCTCTCTGCCTTCTCACAAACTCCCTGGCTTGGTAAACAAGGGCAGCCTGAGTTGCTATCATAGTGACAAAATGACCTCTGCAACTCCTCAATGATTGTCCATGGTAAGAACAACCTTTTCTTGAGCTATCACAATGATAGCAAGGTTGGGTGCTAGTAGGGTACCAGCAGCTTTTGGGATTGTTCTCTGACCAGCAGTAATCACACTGGAAGATGTTAGCAATGTTCTAGCAAAAAACAAAAAGAGAACTTACCACTCCTTGTTCTGCCCTAAATGCTTAATGCTCCACTGGCAACACTGTTATCTTCCCCTTTGCTTTTGCTAGGCTTACTCCTGCTTCCATCCCACTATCCACCACTGTAGAGGCTTTTTGCCAACAAAGAAGTCCAATGAGCTCCTTGTTGGTAAAGGAGTCTTAAATAGGTTCCTATGGACAAGTTAGCAAGGGTTGCTAAGCACTAATGAATAAGTGAAGACTTACCTCGAATCCCTTATTGTCCTCCTTTGCTTTCCCTTTGCCTTTTAGAGTCTTGTGCTGCTTTGGTGACATCATCAGCTCCTTAGCAATGCTGCCAATGACACATTTGGGAGTGGAGGGGCCAGCCTCCCTGGAGTTGCCACAACCTTCACTACAGCTCACTCCCATCATTATTGTCAGCTCATGGGGTGGATGCTGAAAGAAAAACTAGTTGTTAGGAGACAAGTCCTCAAAAAGCTAAAGATACCTAAGCAATGCCACTAGCTCAGGCAACACTGCTATCACTTACCATCATACCAGCCTCTAAGTCTTTAAGGAGGTAGTTGAGAGAGGGCACAGGAGGAGCCTAGTGAAAGACAATAGCAAAATTATCAATAACCACTAAAACTAAAGGACAGTAAAAATGTACTCACAAAATGCTTGTCAAACTCATGCATCCAAGTCTCCTCCTTATACTTCTTATACAGAGCCCAACACTCTTGATCTACCTCCACTAACTCTGGCCAATCCAGTCCACTATTGGCAGTCTCAAACCAGTAAAGCCATGTTTTGATGATGGTGGTAACTGTCTCACAAGGATTTGTTGCCAATTGTTGGCAAGTGGCCACTAAGAGAGGCTGGGCCTTCCCCAGAAAGACTTTAACTATGGGTGCGCTTGTTGATCGAATCAGCAATAAAGGAAGCCATGGCAATTGATAGAAGATAAGATAGGAACAGTTAAGCAGAGGAGAAGTGGGGGGGATTGGATTGAAGTCCAGCCAGGTGCCAGTCTTTTATGGATATTTCCTTTTTTACACATGGACCATTCAAGCAATCATGGGATTTGGTTGACTGAGGATAGTTAAGGTTTCAGCATAGGGGAGGATGATAAGATCCATCTGTCACTGAGTACAGTTACCAACATCTCTGACTATCTTATCAAGACTGCATGGGACTTGGAGATCAGCATGAGATTTGCATGAGACTTTAGCAGCCACAGGAATTTTTGAATCACAAGCATTTATCATGTAGACCCTAGACCACATATCTAGAACAACCTTGCCAGAAGCCCCCTTAGTAACATTCATTAGCAATAACCCCTAGCAACATAGGCATTTTGCTTTCAAAAGAAACATATCAGCATGTGACTTCTTGGATACTTCATTTTATTGATTACTAACATACTTGAACAGCATCTACACTTCAGATACTAACATTTGGTATGCTCTTTATTTTCATTCTGACATGTAGTATGCACCTTTTGACATTGGATACTTATGTTTGGTTACTATCTTGACATCCAGCATGCATTTTGGCAGATGCCATTACCTGTGGTAACTGTCTTTCTTTTTGGGCTACATTACTTACAAACAGTATAAATACCCCCTGTACATACCTAGTAAAACAACAAAGAATTGGTCAGAGCAACCCCAAGTACTTGCCCCTCAGTATCTCTCTCAGAACTCATTCTTGTCTATCTTTACTCTTGTTAATAGCTTAGTGACAAGCCTTAACAAACTTGTCATCAATTTAGTGCAGTACCAAGTATGGGTGCCTCTTTATGTGTTAGTGTCTTAGTGACATTAGTGACTATGGCTAGCAACAAGTCTTGTGTGTCCCCTCATTTACTCTCCATTTGATTTACATTCTTGTCTCTGTGTCCTTTTTATTGCTAGGTTTTTACCTTAGTGATACCTTCTTAGCAGTTATTTGCCTAGCAATGTGTTCTCAATTCCTTTCCCACTTAGCAACTTCCATTTACCTTACTGATATCACCATTACATACCACTTCACTTCCCATCCCAATTCCATTTTGTGTTTAGTGACTTAGGCTAACATTAGTGATTCTTTTTACTTGCACCTCTTTTCACCCCACCATATACAGCTCTTGTTTTCTGGGATGATTACCAACTTGCTCTCACCTATATCCTACTGCCAGCTACCCTATCTGGTTGCCAATGCATTCTAGGTACTCCCTTCTAGTTTTCTGCATGGCAGCTGAGTGGCATAGGAGCACATCACTGTGCAGAAAACCTAAAAGAAAACCTATAAGTGCCCTGGCAACTAAATAGAGTAGCTGATAGTAGAAAAGGGGTGAGGGTAAGTTGGTAAACATCCCAAAGAATGAGAGTTGAAATGTAGTAGTAAAGGAGTGAAAAGAGAAGTAAAGAAAATTGCTAATGCTAGTCTAAGTTATTAAATGCTAACAAAAGATTGCTAAGTTTTAAAAGGGCAAGAGGTGAAGATAAAAGAATTACTGAGGGAGTGAGACAAAGAGGTTGCTAAGGAATGGGGAAGGACTAAGCAATGAGAAATAAGGATTTAGTATGTAAGTAAGTGGATGTTGCTTAAAGATAGGGGGAAAGAGGGATAGAAATAAACATAAGTTGCTAAGAACAAGGTTGGTAGGAGAAGTTACTAAGGTCTATAAAGGCCTAGCAATGAAGGAGTAATAGGGGACAAAGACATAAGCAAAACTGTTAAGGAACAGGGGACAAACACAAAAACTAGTTGCTAGCCATAATTGCTAGTATTGTCAAGATACTAAAACACTATAAGACACCTGTACTTGGTGCCATGCTAAATCGAAGACAAGTTCACTAAGGCTTATTGCTAAGCTGTTAACAATGACAAGAATGACCAGAAAAGAGATCTGAAGCTGAGAGAGAGATACTGAGAGCAAAGTACTTGAGAACTTTGTAGGTTTGTTAGTTGGCACTAAACTAGATATGTACATGAAGTATTTATACTGTTTGTAAGTAATGTAATCAAGAAAGGAAAGATTGTTACTCAAGGTACATAATGGCATTTGTCAAAATACCTATAATCCATACTAGATATCAAGATAGTAACCAAATGTAAGTATGCAATGTTAGAGGTGTATAATTATGTGTCAAATAGAGAATATAAGAGCATACCAAATGTCAGTATCTGAAGTATAGATGCCATTCTGGTATGTTAGTAATCAAGACAAGATAAATAAAGGGTCTATGTCATATATCATTTTGCTATATACTTTTTGAAAGAGAAGTGCCCATGTTGCTAAGGGCTGTTGCTATTGATTGTTGCTAAGGAGGGTCTCAGCCTAGTTGTTCTAGGTTCAAGGGCTAGACTTCATATAATAGGGCTTGTAATCCAAAAAGTCTTGTGGTTGCTAAGATCTCATGCAAAAGGCTGTCTTGTTTTAGACCTAGAGGCTAGACCATATGTGATAAATCATGTAACTTACTAGTGACCTATAAAATGAGGATTGAAAAAATAACAAATAACATACTATTTCTATGCTATGTCCAAGTCATATGCTGTTCCAAATAAGATGGCCAGAGATGTTGGTAAAGGTACTTAGTGACAAGTGGGTCTTATTATTCTTTCCTATGCTGAAAATTATAACTGTCCTCAGTCAACTCAGTTTTATAATCACTTGTATGGTCCAAATGTGGGAAAGGGTAAGTATATAAAAGACTAGTACTTAGCTGGACTTCAACAAGTTCCCCAACCTCCCTTTCTCTGTACATCCACTCCTCCTTCATCTCTATCATATTGCTATAGCTTTTTTTTATTGCTGACCAACTTGAGAAGTATGACATAGCCCAGGCTTTTCTTGATTGCATTGACCATTTCTTTTTCATTGCATGTGACTCATTAGCAACAAATTTGAAGTTAGTGGTCACTGCTATAATCAAAACTTAGCTGTAATAGTTTAAGACTGCTGGCAGTGGTTTGGAATAGATAGAGTTAGCAGCTGTTAATAAGGAATGTTGACAGCTCTATGAGCAGTATAAGGAGAAGGACTAGATGTAGAAGTTGACAAGCACTTTGTGAATTATTTCTATTCTTCTTTCTTTTAGCAGCAGTTTTAACAGTCTTGCTAAGTTTCTCCTCTTCCTTTGCTAAAGTACCTGCTGGAGAATCTAGAGACAGGCATGATGGTAAGTACTGGCAATATCATCTAAAACTAGTAATATTGCTGAGGTAAAGCTAGCTTTTTAAGGACCTATCTCCAAATAATAAATTCTTCTTTTAGTATCTACCATATAAGTTAGCAATAGTGACCAGAGTGGACCATAGCATCAGGCATGAGAATGCTGGACAAGTAGGGCCTTCAACTTCTAAGTATTTAGCTGGCAATATTACCAATAATAGCAACAACTCTGAAGGGAAAGGGGAAGGGAAAGGCACAAAAAGAGGATGTAGAGGAGGAGTTTAAAGTAAGTGCCCTTTTTCTGTCACTAAACCTTACCAACAATTGTTAACCTCATAGCAGGTGCCAGTGCAAGACATTTTCACTAATAAGGAGCTTATACAATTATTATACTGGCAAAAGTCATTGACTATGGTGGATTCAGGGATAGCCTCAAAAGTGGTCTTAGTAAAAGCCAAAGGAAAAACTACTGTGTTGTCCATTAAGTGATATGAATTCAAAGTTGAATAAGATACAGTAAGTTCTTGCCAGTCATTGCTAAGGTTTCCACTAAGTTCTTTTAGTGTGATTACTACTGGTTGGAGAACAATCCTAAGGAGTGCTGGTACCTCACTAGAGCCCAGCCCTGCTATTGCTATGATAGCTTAAGAAAGGGCTACTCCTATTATGGTCAATTATCCAGGAGCAGAGGAGGCCAATTTGTCATTAAAATAGTGACTCAGGCAGCTCTAGTTAGACAGGCCAGGGCATTTGTTGTGAAGCAACAGAAGTTGGTAGTGGCTAGACACCCTATTAAGATTAAGCATTTAAGCTTGTATCTATCTATAGAGTGAGATGAAACAACAGTAAGAAGACAAGTGGTTGCCCAGGGCAAGCAATGCCAGAGGAGCCAGAGGGAGGTTGCTAGTGAGGTAATAGTGAGGTAAGTGGAAGTGACAGCAATAACAACAACAGCAATAAAAAACCCTTAGCACAGGTCAAGTAATTGAAGATCACTACTAGCAAGGAGAGGCCAAAGTCAGAGGATATGGAAATAAGAGAAGCAATACTGGTAGTAACAGTTGTGACAGGTAAAGCAGAGGTACCAGTATTGGCAGAGAGCAAGCTAGTGATGAGGAAGCTGAAGGCAATAGAGGTGTCAAGGGAGGCCAAAGAGGATGCCATCAGTAAAATGAGGGAGGTGACTCCACTAGTAACAATGGTCAGAAAAGCAGCTGATAAGCCCAAAGTAGAGTTAGAGTAGGAGGTGAAGCAAGAGGAGGTTGTAATAGCAGTGAAAGAAATGTACAAGGAGAAAGAAATGGAGATAACCCTTCTACTGATAAGTACAAAGTTTCTTTAGTCACTTGAGGTTTTACTAACAAGAGTCACTAGGTTTTCTGAACCTCTTCTTCCCTTTAAAAAGTAGGTGACAATGATCTGGAATGGCTAAGCAAGGACCTAGCTCTACTAGAGCTATTAATGTCTGCCTCTCTTTTAAGAGGGTACAAGGATAGAGCAGTCAGACTCAAGTAGTATTTTCAGTAGGAATTGAGGATCACTAGGGCAGAATTACTGAAGGCATAGGCTAAGTTTGCTATTGCTAAGTATTTGGTGATGACATTGGTAGGATTTTAGTAGGATTGCTAGGCTTTTTTAGTCTGGGCAAGAAGAAAATAAGATTGTCAAGGAAGGAGAAGAAGAGGCAGGAAATTTATCTAGTAATGACATTGAACTCAACACTTAGTAATTACTGTTCTCTAATTATTAAATTTTATCATCAGTTTAGAAGACATAGACTAGCCCTCTTAAGGGGCTTCATAATTTTTATAGTAGTTTAGACTGGCCCCCTTGAGGGGCTTCCAAAATGTAACATATTGAACTGGAGTCAGGAAGGAATAAGGAGCAAAGAAAAGATAAGAAGAAAAAGATAAGTAGGTTCATATAGTGTCAAGGATTGAAATCAAATGACAAAAACAGAATAATTGCTATGCACTAGCAATAAAAAGGGGAAATGCTCAGTAGATCATCATGGTGTGAAAACTCCAAAGGTATGCCAAATTCTAGTGATAAGTTGCTAAATGCAGTATTATAGCAAAAATACCAAGATATAAATAAAAATGTCTGTAAAGTGTTTTAAATAAACAAGCAGGTTATATAAAATAGACAAGATAAAGGACTTAATGTTTTTGTAAGGTATATGGCCTTTTTCTGACTATGTAATAAATATATAAGTAAAATCACATATCTGCATCTGTTTAGATGTATTGTGTTCACCAAAGTCCCTAAAAAGTTAGTCAAGTCTAAGCTAGACCCTTACTTGGTAAAGTATGTACTGATTAGCTATGCTGCTGGCAAAAGTGGGTACCAACTATTTGACTAGGTTATAAGGTCCATTATGACCTCTTGTAATGTTATCTTTGATGAAGGCATAGAATATTGCTCTCTCATGGTTGTCAAGAAAGCTGATGATCTACTAATAACTGAGACACCTACATCTACACCATCCAACATACTAGGACTACTTACTCTCTACCAACCAGTGGCACTCCAAATATGCAATAATGGCCTACTTTACAAACCTCAGACCTATATTAATGATACTGACCTAGCTGATACCAACTCTGAGCTGGTGGTGCCTATCATTGAGAGAGAAATATAGGCACTAACTCTGCAAAGATCAAACTATATCTAAGGAATAGCTCTTTCTGAGCCTCAGGTGTTGCTAGTACAAGGTGCATATGTATACTTTGCATTAGTAGTATAAGTAGGACAGATAATGACTTACAGATACTACACATATATAATAAAGCTATATATAGGATGAACATATAGATGCTGGTGATACAGGAGAAGTTATGTATGCTTGAAGAAAGGAAGGTAATGTATTTGGTGCTGAAATCAAGTGTCCCAGAAGGGAAAAAGAAAATCATTAGGTACCACTGAGTATCTGCAAACAAGTTTGACACTTAAGGCCATATTGTCAGACAAAAGGTAAGGTTAGTAGTTAAAGGATACTTACAGGTTATGGGAGAAGACTATGATAGAATGTATACTGCAGTCATTTGCCTTGAATCACTCAGAATTATGATAGTATTGGCTATCATGCTAGATCTAGCAAGTCAATTTTGTTTCTACCTATCTAAATAGCATTTTAGAGTTTCAAAACTTTATGAATATCCCACCTAGGCTTTTAAGAGGGGAAGGGAGGGTTGTAGAACTTCTAAAAACTCTATATAGACTGATGCAGGGTGAAATGGACTGGTACTGGACATTCAATAGCATGTATCAAGACTTGGAGTACCATACCTCTCATACTGACCCCTTTGTTTGAATAAAGAAGACTGAGGGTGATTATACTATTACTAATACCTTCAACAATGATGTATTTGGCACATCCACCATGACAAAAGGTATAGAAGGTGCAAAATACAAGCTAGACAAGATCTATAATGTCAAAGACTTAGGTACCCTGTCTTACATTTTTAGAATGGCTATTGAGTGCAACTATAAAGCTGGGACCATCTCACTATCCCAATGAGTATACCTTGAGAGAGTCCTTGAAAGATTTAGCATGACAGACTGTAACCTACATTTAACTCCACTACCTACTGGTATCTGACTGACAGAAGACATGGAACTACAGACAAATACAGACAATTACTTTGTGAAAGATAAGCCCTACTGGGAGTTACTTGGATTGCTCATGTGGGCTCAGGCAGCTATATGCCCAGATTTGTCATTCACAGTTGGCCTTTTTGCCCACTTCTAGTCCAACCCCAGCCCCATGCACTGGAATGCTCTGATCTATATCCTTAGGTATATGAAGAGGACACTAGACTTTAAGCTTATATACTCAAAAAGGCTTGGAAGGATGGCAAAACCAACTGAATTGTAGATGCCAATCATAGGAAAGACCTTAACACTCATTGTTCAACCTTAGAGTATGTGTTCTTGATAGTTGAGGAAGCCATATTATGGAGCTCTAAGTAACAACCAATGATAGCACTAAGTATGACTGAAGCAGAGTATATGGCACTTACATGAGGGGCTCAGCAAGCTCTATGGATGTACAACTTCCTTATTGAGAGTTGACATACCACAATCTCTCTCTGCCATACTTTATACTAAAAATTGCTCTTCTGTTGCATTGGCTGAATTGACCAAGGGACATGTACATGCAAAGCATATCAACATCCATCACTATTATATTAGGGAATGGGTTTGTGACAGAGATATTGACATAGTTCCCATCCTATTGTCAGAAAATATTATGATAAATTGTTATTACACCATGATCCATGACTACCTCATCTCCCTGATGGGACTCAAGAACTGATACAAGCTAGTTCATTGGGGGGAGTGTTGAGGTATAATGCACCAGCTTGTCATTTTATTGATTAATATTACCTTATTTCCTTTCTTGTACTTACCTCATGTTATGCCACTCATTTGCAGACTCAACAACTGATACAAGCCAGCTCATTGAGGTAAGTGTTAAGGTATAATGTCCCAGCTTGATATCTTATCAATTAATATTTCTTTTTTTCCTTTTTTGTACTTACCTTATGTTATACCACTCATTTGCACTCTCCATACTTGCTATACTTTGTAGCAAACTTTATTTTCTTTTCTTATAAATACTTATGTTACACAAATATACACTTAGTTGTCTTGATACCTTTGTTGTGAGATCTGAGTGTGTGTATATTTCATTGCTTGCATCATATCAATGAGTACTTACTCAATCCTGTAGACTTACATGTATATCTTAGTCTGCAGGTCAATACAGTTGTCTCAATACCTTTGTTGTGGTATTTGAGTACTTACATACATATTTTGGTCTACAATTTCTACTGATGTAGTAATATAATAAAGTCTATAGAGTTTTACATGGCATTTTTAGCACAGAAGGTTATTGAATACATTTAGCAAAAGAAGGCTCAATAATTTTGATTGTTCACAGCACTTCTATTATCATTTGTAGGGACAATACAATTGCCCCTATTATCTTCTCCAAACAAAGCATTTATTACTACTTCAAGTATTACAGCAGCCTAAAAAGATGCCTTGTGACTTTGCAGTGTGTTAAGCAGCTATAGAGTGTCAGCAGCACTTGGTATGCTAGCTATAACTGATCTAGCATTGACAGATGCTAGCTTGATAATGATTGTAGAATATTTAAGAATTGAATGTTGACCTATTGGGTTTATATAATAAGTCTTTACATGGAAAGACTAGTATTGATGTATTTCTATTATGACCTAGCTGTCAGAGGACTTGTCCAAGTCAGACCCCATTCTTGTTTCCCTCATTCTGAGCCATCCTCACATCTCCATCCTTCCATCTTCTGGTGACAAGTACTTTCAAACCAGGGCTATGCAACAGTGCTATTTTATAGTGTCTACACCTCAGGAGGCTGGAGATTAAGGCCAATTAAAATGAACTTCACACTTTTTGAGATTAGACTCTGGACTTAGTATGTAGTGTTTTTATTAGAAGCTCTAGAGTTAATTTGTTCTTTTTCCAAACATGAGCATTGGGAATTCTCAGACTTGTTCTCTTTGAATCTCCCTCTGCCAGGCAGGTGAGTAGTTAGACCTCCAGAACTTCTCCATAGACATTGAATACACTTTGGATCTCCCTCTGCCAGTTGTGTGACTGAGCCACAGCCTCCAGAGATTGCCCTTATAGCAGAACAAGTCTCTCATTTCAGTCTGGAAGCCCCTTTTTAGCTGCTAAAGTTACTCCTGCTCTTAGAAGTCTCTTCCCCACCATTATGTCCCTGCTCCATGTGTTGGACCATTGGTCCAGGTGGAAAGAGCACTGGGGCTTGTGGTTGAGAAGCACTCACTTCCAGTGCATGTCCTGGGAAAGGAACTGATGGTCAAGTGGTTCCAAATCCGGATTAAGAAAACATTGTCATGGTGCGTACATCTAGGCTCCTTACTAGACAAGATATTTGATTCACTTCACGGGGTTTTCAGGGGGGATCAGTCTCAACAGCATTTGGGAAGTGTCGGCCCGCTCATTCTCCATGTACGCGGGGAGCAAGAAATTGCCCTCGTAGCTCTAGTACCCGTCCATAGTACCTTGCAAATTATAGGTGCCAGGTCATGTCAATAAATGATGAAAAAGAAAAAAGATATGTATCCCGGAGGAGCCATTGTCCATGATACCATGGGAACATTCACTGGATACCTGGTCAAATAGTCAAGTTTTACAATACCCTGGTGTTAATTGAAACTCGAAAGGCCCAACTTCCTGATTCCTTCATCTGCCCACCAGCACATTTCTTCTTTTCCACCTCGTGTCGCAGTATATTCTCCAAGTAGAGCTTGCATAGGGTTTTGTAGCTCTCTTTCATTTCCTATGTCTTACATTAGTCTAGAACCACACGCACGCGGTAGATCATCCACCGTGCTGGACATCCTCCACATCGTTTACTAAAATGGTCATATCGTCGCCAGGTGCATCCTAAACCAAAATAGTATCCATCCGAATTTCATTCAAACTTCCTTCGCATAGGTAGCTATATAATACATACATAAGTCGTGAATCAACTTGGATTATATACAGACTAGAAACTCTTTATCACAGACAGATTTTTCTCCTGTTACATATCTAATTGAATTCGAGGACCACGCGTCCACTAATCATGCCTTTCGTCATGTCCTCGTATGTTCTAAATCATCAATAACATCAATGAACGCACTTAAAACAAGCAAATCACGAAACACTAACTTCTGCAGGTCGCCAATCTTCCTCAGCTGATAATGGCACTTTACAGCCCCGCGAGCTGCGATCTCAATAGCCTCAACCGCATCCTGCCGGTTGCCGACATACGATCCAAGGATGTTGATGCTCTATTGAAAAGTATATCACTTGAGGAAGGCTCAAAAGTATCTAGAACGCACCTTAAAGACGGTAAAGAAGATGGATGCTTCTATATTAGCTTTGCCCGGTAACCCTACGGCCATGAGAGTACCACCACATCGAAGGTAGTCAACGGCCTGTGTGTATCCAGAAGACTACGAAGACAGGAGGTACCATGAGTGCCCCGATGTAATAATAAGTAATGATACGGACCGAAGCAGTGGTGACGACAGCGGAATGAGCTCCGTCGCCACCGGTAGCTTTCTTGACATCTTCAACAATGTTTTTCGATTCCATGTAGTCGATCCATATATCTGCTCCTAGGTCTTCGCAAAGCTTTTTCTTCTGTGCTCCGCTGTCTATATCAAGGTGAGAATGATAGCCAAGACGCACGCGAAGGGAACAAACCGATCGCAATAACTTTGAGGCCCATATCCTTGGCGTATTGAACAGCTGTAAAAAGCAAATAAGTGAAAAGACATGTACATGAAACAGATAAACGTACCAAGATGACCGAGACCTCCACCAGCGCCAGGAAGGACAACCCAATCGCCTGCCGTAGTCTGGCTGTATTTCAACGCGCGGTAAACTGTGACACCCTGCATTGAAGACTGAGTATCTTTCCAACAATCT
>JABCKS010025228.1:7995-21150 GCA_018851325.1 Termitomyces sp. DKA19 | reverse complement strand
ATTATTATTATACAAGTATTACTAATTATTCTTTATGTAATTAGTATATAAGTTGTGAGGTTACTTATGTAACCTCAAGTAGTCTTTTTCACACAACTATAGCCAGAATCAATAGATAGGTTCTGACTTATGGTCTAGTGCATGAACAGCTCAGTAACAGCATTACATAAAGGCATCCAGAAAAGCAAAAAAGGCTTTAACCTCATTGGAATTGGTGGCAATGCCACAGTCAAAAAGGGGTAGGATGAACATAAGAGCCTTGTAAAGGCCCTTTTAGTCAGAAAGGCAGGGAAATTAGCCCTTGTCAGAGAAGTACTAGGATAGCAGGTCAAAGACAAATAGAAGAAAAGAGTGGTGCAGAGACTGACCCAGCCAATGCTGCCAAGATAGCAAGCCTAGTCAGCAGACATTCCAGGAAGGGACTTTGCAGTGGCACACAGACCAATAGCAGCCTCAGCAAATAAAGGGATTACAGCAGTAATGACCTTGTTGCTGTTGTGCTTATGGCACACTGGAACATAGCATAAAAGTTGGGGAAGGTTGGCAAGACTGGAGGAAAAGCAGCAGACTTTGGCAGAAAAGTCATGATAAGGATTTGGAGCCAGGTTTTGATGCTGGCCATTTTGTGGAGAGCAGTTGGGGGTGGAGCCATAATGAAGGAGTAGTAGAAGGAGCAAAGATTTAAGGGCTTACAGAAGTGATTGTGTGTGGGACAAGCAAGAAAATTTATTTTTTTCTACCTGAAAAAGAGGAGGAAGATATAGTATGAAAGGAGACAAAGAGAGGCTGCACCTAAGCTGCCTACATAACTGAGGGCAGTCATTACAAAGTAAAGGGGAGGTGATATGTTAGTATCAAAATGAGGCAGACTAAGAAACCCAAAAAAATGTTTAGAAAGATGTAATCAACTGCTGAAAACTGTCAGTGAATGCATTGAAAACTGTAGAGACAGGACATCTTGTACCCAATAAACCCTGATAATACATGACAACAATGATCAAGGCATGAATCATGGTAGAGGGAAAAGTAATAAACCCAAAATTGGAGTAAAGAAATGATGACTGATAAGTGGCAGTGCTTGGAACAGATCTTGGGCCAAGCTCAAAAGCCAATTAGCCACCACTCATCAACCCACTTTCTTACCTTCTGCTTTCCCTATTCACTGCCCAGCCTAGTATGTGATCTGATACAAGCCCTGAAATCACAGCAAGCACCTCAAAAGGGAGGAATAAGGCAGTGGAGCAGAGAGAGAGCAAAAAGGAGAGGTATTTGGCTAAAGAAGAATGGGAAAAACATTATTCCTGGTAACAGCAACTGTGATAGCTGATGCAGTAAACAATGCCCAGCCCAGAACTAGGCAATGGCCAATACAAAAATATGGTGAATTGTCATGCCATCATCAAGGTCTGTGTGCATGGGGAGTATAAAGAGGAGAAGGAAGTGGGAAATCTGACAAGCAATTCTCTTGCCATGGCTTGGAGTCCCCAGGGAGTGGATGTCTTAGGCTTAGGAGCAACAGAGTAGCTTTGAGTTGCACGGTATGATATACTTTTCGACACCCTATTCCTTAGTTTGAGACTGTCTCTTTCTATTGGATTAAACCTCAATAAAAATATTATTATTCCGTACTATCTACGTGAGCTTAGTATAACAGAGCCCCGAACTCTTGCAGAACAGGAGTACAACTCGCTGGTCCAAGTTTACACACTTCCGACCTCAGTCGAACTCTTAATTTCGCAAGAATATACAGGAAAAGGCCATGGTCACTAGGCGTCGAGGTCGGCATTATTGCTGGGCACCTGTCCCAGTTCCCCCTCCTCCCAGTTCTCCTTGCCTACTCCACTAGAGAAGAATGTGAATTTCACAACAGACATCAGAGGTTCAGAGGTCTGACACTACTTTGAGTATACCATTGTGCCTTAAGAAGCATCTTGATTGTGACCCATTTTGGACATCTGCGCCCCATTGTTAGACGACGGGGCTAGCGGCTGAGCTGAGTTTGGTGGAAGGATTTAAAGGACCCTGCCGTCCCTTGTTTAAACGTGACGCGTGACGCCTTCTCGGGGCCCCCGTTCCTGGATTTTCCATATCTCATATAGTTGCTGTGAAAGCGACCTTCATTTTCCAGGAAATACTCTAATCTCATTCCTTGGTGCCCTTTACGAAACTAACATCTTGGAAAAGTTCTGAACTTCCTACTTCGACGTCATGAAGGAACCTTCGAGTTCCAGTAGCAACCGTGAAGATCGCAGGGGGTCAAGCACTAGTCGGCCCTACTTGAATTATAGCTCTATCAAAGAAAGGAGCTCTTCTGTACAATGCAAAGAGGCGCAAACGCCGTGTCGACGGGCCAAATCAGTCAACATGATAACGTCATCATTCGAGCCTCTTGAGCCAAAGACAGACGAGTTTGGGGAGACGCCGTGGATGAGAATTTTTAGGAAAGACTCAACGTACAATGGGCCAGAGCATAGGTACGTGTCTTCGGGCTCTATCAGTGACCGGACCTGACTAGAAACTCGAATCAGGCTGCACCACGAAATACTAGCGTATCTCACGTACATGCAACAAACGCCTGACGAGAAGAGGGCGCATGAGTTGGTGATGACAGGAATACGAAGAATTGTACACGGAAGATTCCACGGTGCAGATATTAGTGTGTACGGGAGTTCTGCAACAGGTCTCTGTCTACCAACAAGGTAAATGTTCCTCCTTTCTTTTGTTGTCTTGAAATGGCGCACATGCCCATATTTGTGTGCGGATAGTGATATAGACGTGGCTGTCGAAATACCACGTATAACCGAAGCCGACGTTAAGAGGACGCTATTTCAACTCTCTAGCCAGTTCAGGTCAGCGGGGCTTACAAATAATGCCTTTGTAAATCATCATGCAAAAGTACCCATTCTTATTTTGGAGACGCGGGAAGATTACGGTGAATATCCTTGGCGATGAAGGTCGTATAGGTTTGACCCTCTATAGGCTCCCTCAACGTTGACATCAATATAAACGACGAATCGGGGGCTAGGGGAGTCAAAGCCATCAATAACTATCTCGCGCAGATGCCCGCCCTCCGGCCTCTTGTACTTCTATTAAAAGGATTTCTGCGTCAGAAAGGGATGAATGACGCTTCCAGAGGAGGGCTTGGAAGTTATGCTCTCGTTTGTCTTTGTATCCACTTTCTTCAGGTATAGCTATCGTTCGTTCTCGTCATACCGTTGATTATATTTACACACAGGCAAATCCAAGTAATCGTCCACAGGAGTATATTGACAGGCCCATGGAATCGCAGTCACTGGGTTTCCTTCTCATTGACTTCATGTTCTATTATGGTTTGACGTTCAATCACGCAATGTCGTATATATCTTGTGCGACCTCTCCCGGCATATTGCTTCCAAAACCAGAGGAGAATGAAATGCTTTCTGTCCGGTGTCTCTTCAATCCGGGTTTGCCTTTCTTTCCATATATCTTGTTCGCTCTCATAGGTTAGCGCCAGAGAACGAGATTGCAAAATCAGTTAACAAGGTCAGAGCTTTTTTCCAGGTCTTCAGAAACGCGTATTCTACCCTCCTTCGACTCAACCTCACGGACAAGACCATGCTGGGTCAAGTGATTCGCCTCGACCAGAAGGTCTGAATGGTTTATGATTCTTTTACGCGCTACGCTACTGAATAATAAATGCATGTAGTTCCTTGACCAACGTACCCTTCTTTCTCGGTCTGCCTTATCACCCGAAATAAGTAATCGAATGCACCATAAGCATTATGTCAAGCACTCTCTACCTTCTCGTCCGCCCTTCGAAAACATGCCCCGCGCGCCACGGACTTGGAATGATAGACCGGTTGGGTCTAGCCGCATGCACCACCTTTCGACGGTTCCCAGACTGGGATGATCAACTCAAAATACATGTATGTTCGCGCGCGGTGATGTTGTATTCCTGATCTTCTTCCGGCGACAAGAACTGTTGAGTGTCATTATGGACTTGCATTCCTGCCAACTATTACCTCGAATATGGCATCAGTATCAGGAGGATGGCAAATATTCTGTATGTATTATAATTGTTCAAACATTGTAATCTACGTAATCATTGTGGCCAGATGTGGTAAAATCTGTACACCAGAAAGTACTAAGGCACCACCACGTTCTTCTGTGGCATATCCGTGGCGAGATCGTGGCACGAGATATACCACAACGCATAAGTAACTTCTTTGAAGAATGTATCATAAAGGGTCCTAGATACATAGGAAAAAATAACCAAGTCCATATCGTGTGTGTATACAATATTCGATAGTGGTATCCTGTGTGAGAATAGGAAATGGGCAGAGAAATACTAGTCATGGTAGTAGTGATATAATGATATTCAAGTTCCAAAAAAAAAAAATAAGGATTTGTGAGAAAATGATGAGGGTGATTGCTGAGTGGAGAATACATGCGTTTGATGTGAGAAGAATTATAAATAAAGTCAAGGATTACAAAGGGGCACGACCAAAATATTGATGAAGGTAGATAATCAAGGAGACTTCGGTGGAGACTGGGGAATCCCTGTACGGAGCGAGGAGATGGCCATGTTTGTTCTAAGACTCACAGGCCCAGAAATCGATGCGTACGACGCATCGTAACTGCGGAAAGAGCGTACAAGGGGATGGTTGTATGTTGTAGGCGTCGGTGCCTGCTTGACGGATGGTTCGTAAAGATCATTGGGCGAAAAGTAGGGCTGCAGTTGAGACGGAGGTTGTTCGAGAGATAGGGGCGAAGGCGAGCTCCTCCGTAGTTCAACTGGGCTGCCCAGGTCGTCCGTGGCGCTCGTTTCAGACGTTGCCAGATCTCTGTGGACCTTGAGGTGTTGTAGTAGGTTATCGTGACGATTAAAGTGTTTGTTGCACGATGGGTATGTACACTTGAAAGCTACGCACAAACGAAAGGCGGGAAACACGTATTGAGCGTCAATGTGGAGTATAGGTCAGGGGCATTTCTGATAAACTCACGTTTCTCATGCGTATGGATCGAACGGATGTGCCTTTTGAGATGTTCGCCCCGATGGAAGCATTTTCCGCAATTCTCAACTTTGCAGACATATATCCGGGTGGCGTCTTTTGGATTGGCGGGGGTGCTAGCGTCACTACCAAGTTTTGTGGGGACGCGACGGCCACGGCTTTTCTTGGTCAAATTTGGCACTGGTACAGGAAGATTGGCGCGTAGTTTAGAGCTGGCTTGGGCAATGGGAGCATCCATGGTCAAAGATTCAAGTATGTGTCCACCTTTAGGCGCTGATATTTGGCGTGGTGGAGGTGAAACCACTACGATATCTGTCTTGGAAGTAGTCATATTCGATGATTCGACAACTTTATTGGAAGCTGACTTGATTCTTCTATGCGCCAAGGTGGATTTCTGTCTGACCTCGGGTAAAAGGGTTTCGTCAGGTGGGCGACGTTTGTTTACGGTGCTAGTCTGGGATCTTGTGAGCGGTCGTCGAGCCGGACTTGAAAACGTCCTAGAGGTATTCTCTGATTCAGGCAGATATATTGTTTTTTCTTGGCTCGTTGCTTTCTGCAAATCCACTAGACATTCCTCGTCAAAGATCGTGTGCAAAGGAGAAGACTTACACCCTCCTCCACTGGTCGAGTCTCTCCTTCTACGTGCAATCCGTCTCCCTGAATGTTCTCCAGGAAATTGAGCTCGCGAGCGGGATCCATACTGAAGCTCCTTTTTAATGAGAACTGCGACAGGGGTTTTGTAATGATTGGGATATAAGCAAAGAGCTAGAAGAGCGAATCAAGGAACCGACACGCAGTTCAGCCGTCGTAATGAGCGCACTAGATCCAGAGAGTAGCAAGGAGGCCTCAAGGAGAAGAGGTTGGAGGTTGAGGATGTCGAACTAAAGTAGTACCCCTGAGTTAGAGACGAACTGACGGAAGCTTTTTTTGTAAAAACCACGTGGTCGTATGGATTTCTCTCCTTGCCATGTACCAAGAGAACTAAATCAAAATTGAACCTCTCATTCGTCTTGCTAAATACGAACTTTCATTTCCAACGTTCAGCCCTCTGAAAGCTGTGTACTTGTTTCGACGTGTCGTATCGTCTTTTGACCGCGCATCGGTTCTCGTATGGCCTCTCACAGCTCACGCAGGACGGGAACACAGTATTCAACCGTATCCTAGATGAAGTCGTGACTTGGAAAACAAAAGTTATCTGGACTTAGTCGCTGTCCTTCTCAAATCCTGTCCGTGTCACATCTGGAACAAATTTGGAACCAAACTTGTAGTCTAGGTATATTATCAAACGGTCTGTCATCTACTGTCGGAGCGAGTGACTTCAGCACGAAAAGGCGGGCACGGTCTCATTGTTTTTTCCCTCTTCCCCACTTAAAAATTGCAATAATCAAATAATGACAAGATCCTAGCCAAGTCGGTCTATGAGATAACTACCATTTAACACTCAACTGACCATCGTGAATCACGGTTCGGTGCCAGGTGCACTGTTTGACGCGCTACTCGACCGAATCGGCAAATTTAGCCCGTAGACACTGCCGTAGAGACCAAACTGGGGAAACATTGTTTTACCCAGTAAGTGACACCTGTTTTCTGAACCATTTTCATCATTTTATCGAAACACCATTTGCGCCTGTCTGATAATGATCCAAATCATCGTCACGACGCCTGGCATCTTTGGCCCATGTGGCCAACAATTACCACCTTTGTACAGTCTCAAAAGCTCACGAATCGAAGTCTTTAGAAAGACATTTGTTGTCCCATCCACGTCGTCCTGACAATTCTATATACATAGGCTTCTGCGACAATATTCTTGATAGCACTCGTTGCATTCGTCTTCGTAGGACCAATGTGTGCATGCAAACGTGTCATGTGTGAGAAGAAGCAGCTCGAATTACAGTTTACTTTGCGAAGAGTCCGGGCTCATCTGGACTATGAACCCATAAACCCATCTGTCAGACCAGATGTTCGGCGACTCTGAACAATCGGAGCTGGAGACGACTCCGTGTGCATGACTTCGTTGCCTCTGCGTGTACTGTCTACTTGTTGATATTGCCTTCTATCGGACGTTGGTGTGAACGAAATACATACTCTACTCTTGACCCACTCAAATGCCGTGTCTTGTCTTGTATTGCTCATGAGTGATTATCCCCAGATGGGTTCTTCGGGAATGTCCCTTCTTGCTATTTTCTTTGTATCACTCTATGCCCGGGAGCTGTCATTCTGGACTCGACGCTTGATGTTCTGTATGGACATTTGCACAGTATTGCAGTTTGTGGTCACCCCGATATGGGCTCAGAAAAACCTACTCAGTCCAGTCAATGCCATCCAGCACTTTCTGTCAGTGGCATCCGATCGGAACCCATCAGCAAATAAAATTAATGATCCCCCAGTCCGAGGAAGATTTCGGGTCATTGCGAGCTGAGTAAGTCCTTTAACAGTCATAGAAAGCTTGCCTTCTCCCACGAACTGTGCAGCATGCGTGCTTAACCTCACGTAGGATTTGTGTGACTGCTGTATCTCCCTCTGGATACATCTTTGTACATCTATTAACGGTCAACCGGAGTATCAGGCTCGTAGCCTCTTAGCCGTCGATATCCCTCGTATCACTTTTCACTCCCTGAGAACAAGGATCGTCTCGAGGCAATCCTCTACCGTCAATCATACCTCTCGAACAAAGTCCTTAAACTGGTTCATGGCGACATGCTGAATGCCGCAAAAACGTACTTTAGTGATGGATATGTAGTCTTCAAGGAAAATACTTTTCCAATATCGCGTTTTATGATTCCGCCAACTTAGTGGCCGCCTCTTTGACAATGACAGTAGTTTCTCGGGGCTCCACTGTAACATACGCAGGATCCATGCCAAGGAATTGGCTCAAGAGATCCTTTGATTGTAAGGTTAGAGTTCGAACTACGACGGTCTGACTTTGGTTCGAGATTTAGAGATCGTAGGATCACATGTTTTGCACACTACACAGCAGGTTAGGAAGTATTTTTGCTTCGTACCTGTCACTTTGACGAGGATGTAGATAGATTCCTTCTTTTCTTCCTGATCGACAGTAGTTACATATCGATTCAGCCAATACACACGCCATTTTTCCCAGTTCGAATCTCGATGCTTCAGAGCCTTCGGTAGTGAGGTCATGTGTTTCTCTGAACGACACGGTCTGTCAAGATACGATCTCACCGAGGTAACGATGCAGTAGAAAAGTTTCTACAAACGAGATGGATGCTGCCTGTCATGACCTTGTTTGATAGTAGTAATGAGTTCACCCTCACGGTAGTATTGCAGGGTCGACGTTTTAGCCCATTGGCAGAATAAATGCGACCTGATCCATTCGAACCACGAGCTGGAAATGAAATGAGCAAATGGTTTCTCAGGTACGATATACTCAGTGTGTCTTCGTAAGCTTGTACGCTCTTCTTCCGCCATTGTCCCATTCAAGTCAGACGCTAATGTCCTCACCACAATATTGTGACGGCACGACCGACCCCCGAAGTAAAATCACTCTCATTACCTTCTGTCTGATATGGTCATCGTGTTTGACCAAACCTTGCGCCGATCTGTCGCGATATAACTATTGACTCTCGCGGGCATCAGTATATCGTCACGGTGCTTACCTGAATTGGAGTGATATACTCGGAATACATCGACCCAAAACTTGATAGTCTCATGGAGGTTCATATCTTGGAGATCCGGGTATTCTCAAGCTTCCGTGGAAAGTCATCTGAGCTCTTTAGAATTCTTCATATTCTGGGGTAGGATAATTGATCCTGCTTCATGGGGCAGGACTACTACGCAGCACCCTTTGAACAGGACGTCAGCTGGTCGGACACATCCCATAATTCACATATCTTGCGCGAGACACTGACCCAGAGCTGGATTTGTACCGTGCCGATAGTTCCATACTGCTTACCTGGGTATCAAACTGCGTCCATAAATATTAGAGCTCTTTCCGGCTTCGTCTGTTCTTGCACGGTGTCGAGAACGTACGCCATGACCTTTCTGGTAATCGTAATCTTAGCCTCCCAGCCGCTTACATCGGAATTGTCTATCATTTCGAACGAGCTACAGCACAAGATGGCAGGAGCTTCTTTTACTGCTGCGGAAGTTCCAGCCCACTGCTTGGAACGGTTCCTTCTTGACCTTTTCTCTGGCCCTTTCCACCCTACTTTTTAATTACGTATCGGAAATGTCCTTCATGGCAGATTAGGTTGGTATTTGTCACTAACGAGATATATCTGTCCTTTTCAGTAGCTGATACGTTTCAAGCAGACATTATCAACTGAATGAATTTAGCATATGCAGTCTAATGGACAGCCCAAACTCAAGTGTCCACTGGTTTGAGATTCACAGAAACAAAGCTTAAAATTTGGTCGTTTACATCATAGTAATTCACGTCATGGTCGAGATCGTCTGTTCTCCCTTGGCTGCAATGGCAAGTTCATCTTTGAATTGCCAAATACAATCACCAAATATTCCAGTGGTCAAGTTCACTCAAAACGTCTTGCGCCGCTTCGTCTGTTCCATCAAAAATAAAATCCGCCGACTCGGCTGCATAAATATTATGGCCTCTCGAGGCTGTAACGTTTTTTCCTGCTACTAGGAACGCTCGAAGGCATATCTGACGCCTCGTTACTGTATCAATAGAAGTGCTACGGTACCGGTCCCCGAGGGCGCGATTTATGTCGAGTACGAGATTCGTGTTACATAGTAGCCAAGCACGCCTTGCACGTGAAGTCCGAACCCAATATCCGACTGCTCATGATTCACGCCTGACTACATTAACACCTAACTTCGCTGGCCACTGGTGGCGCTTCGATTTCTCCGAGGCTGAAAAAACCAGCACGCCCGAAAACACGGTAATTGGCACGAGTGTTCGTGTGTCGGTTCAGTCAGGTTAGATATTTCCCCTTCGTTGAGGCGGACATGACGAGCTCCCCGACACAGTACGTGGTGCGCGGATGTTATCATCATGAAACATCGTGTTTTTGGAGGTAAACTCCACATTGAATGCCACGGTTGTGGTAAGAATTTTAGATGCACCATCTTTCACCATATCTAATGATTTCCTACAGCCACATACTCATTCTTCTATTACATTATCCTTCCACGCCCTTGCGTCATTTCACGAGCGTGTACTAATATGAGTTGGACAGCGAGTTCTATTAAAACGTATAACTTCTTCATTATCCTAATCGAGGTTTTTCGAAAGCAGTCAAGCTGTAAGCATATGCATCAAATACATTAAGGAATAAACGAAGCCATTGACACTGACGCATCGACGACGTATGTTATCAATGTTGATAACATGCCCACAATCCCATATAATTCATATCAAAGTCCATCAAAGTCTTCGTCTCGCCACGAATGCTATGTATATATATACCTGGACGACCGCGCAACCAAAACACACATCTCTCTCTCTCTTTTCCTCGGACAAGACGGTGTTTCCCGCGCCCCGCGCCCCGTCGATGCGAGGCCGCCATCCGGCTGGAAATAATAAATACTCATGCGGTCGGGAGCCGTGGTCCGAAAGTTGCTGCCACCCTTCGGCGCACCGATCCGAATCTCGCGAGCCCGTTCCTGGCGGCGATTAGATATCTGAGCGAAGCAACGAAGGACAGGACGGATATCGAGAGGTATGCGTAGTTTCAGATATGAAAAGAATTCGAAGCATTGTGCGATAGCGCAATCGAAAAGAAAAATGAAATACGCACCAGGTCGTTGTTGGGGAAGGATAATCGATAAGGGCCATGGCCATGTGCATCGTTTGCTGGTTGAACGTCGGAACCATATAAACATATACTTTTTTTTTTTTTGTTGCGAGCGATTGGAAGCGAGACTTCTGAGCAAAGAGCGTATCGTCGTACCTAGAGATGAAAACTTGCATGCGGCCAGAATTTCGATTCAAGATGGGAGCACGTGTATCGCGAAAGCTTCGGTTCATGAAAGAAGGCAAATACTGGTCCTCCCTCCGCCTGCTCGCGCCGGAGGAATAACGAAAACGAAGACGTTGATCTCGTAGCGGATGCAGCTAATACGTTCCTCCTACTGGGGATGAGCAAGTACATCGTTCTGGCGGCCACGTCTGGGCGAGCGAGGCTCTGTATCAAGAATACGGGAAGGCGAGGCTCTAGTCGCGTGTGGCTAGGGCACAAGCGCGATAGGTATCTCCATCGCCACTATCATTTTGATCTCGGATGACCCGGTCCA
The DNA here is from genome assembly GCA_018851325.1 of Termitomyces sp. DKA19. Taxonomy (NCBI): domain Eukaryota; kingdom Fungi; phylum Basidiomycota; class Agaricomycetes; order Agaricales; family Lyophyllaceae; genus Termitomyces; species Termitomyces sp. DKA19. The sequence goes on along the minus strand of JABCKS010025228.1, from coordinate 9,946 downwards.
GTTACCAACCAGAGCTCAATGTCAATTATTCTTGGGAAAAAAGTAGGGACGGGACTGACTATTGATGTTAAGATTGATATAAAATCATACTTGTTAGAATCGCTTGAAACTGTGGACTATTCGGGAGGAAGAAGGAACACGACAGATCGGGGCTGGAGATGGAAATATGAGCATGAGATGTATATGGATAGAGTGAACAGGTGTCTGAGGGCTTGCACATGTACTACAATCTCAAAAGTCTAAGCGCCATGGAGATGGGAAGAAAATGCGTGTTTGAAAGTCAGCGATGAGCGAGGAGGTTGTCGGAGGTAGTGACGGTTCCTGTGGAACGCAGGCCATGTGTCCTCAGTTTAGCTCGACAGCTCTGCCACGGCGCTTCGGCATCGAAAAGCTAGATGGAGCGGAAGCATGGGTATGTGGCTGTAAGTAAGTGGGTGGTATGACGCGTTTGTGTGCATGTCTGTTTGTTTGTTGCCTAGCCTAGGCCCAACCCGAGGCAAGGGTAATGCTGCTGCCTGCCTAGAATACTGGGCAGCGGGATCAGATCCATGGATGAAGTGGGTGTAGCAGCCGCTCAGCAGTCACTAGAACGCCAAATGGGTTTGGGCTGGGTATTTCAGAACGGATGGAGAGGGATGGAGATCGAGAAGGCTGGGCCGCGAAGAGAGGAAGCTCTCTGTGAGAATTTCACAGTGTTAATGACACAATCATACTGTGTACGTATTGTGCCACGCACTATACAAGATGCACGGAGTCACATCACGGAATACGGCGGTCCTCTCGAGATTGATGCGGTACGACACCTCTTATCACATCTTTCCTCAACTAGGACATACGAGTGAGAGTATGACAGGCAGAAAGCGACTAGAAAGCAAAGCATGAGCTACACAACAACGTCATTGTGATGGTACTTGATCGTGGTAGTGTCGGATTGCTAGCGGAAGCATGAGGTAATAATAATAATAAGGGCACGAGATAGAAGGACGAATGAGATGCATGCGAGGCAGCCAATGGAAAGGGCAGACTCCAGTGAGTGGATCCACAGGCGCGATAGCGATTCATTTTGACGTCGGGCAGTGCTCTAGGCATGACATGGGCAATCACGCGAATGATATTAACAATGTAACGGAGATATGCAGGTTGGTCAAGCAAGCTTTCGAGTCACGATGGTCGAGCTTCATTCAAGCATGCCCTGCCCTAAAGATCAGACGGGAATGAAAAAAGATGGGGAAAGATTGGAACAAGCGGTGATTCTGTCACGATGCGTGCTGACTATGCGCAAAGCAATTCGGAATCAGAGAAAAGAAGCCAGTATTTGAAACGTAAGCGTGTGAGAAAACTGACTCGAACTGAGAGCCTCGAGGTCGACAGGCCTTGGCACGAATGATTTGTTACAGAAATCGTCGAAAAAATCATTCTGTCATGATCAGTCGATAGGAACAAGGGCGCCCCGAATTTCACGTAACTTGCCTGTTTGGCGATTTACCAGGCCAAAGTTTATCTGAAGTGACGAATTAGTCTTTATGAAGCTCAAGTGGAAGAAGGCCGGTCTCCGGGCGATTGCTACCGACTGCTGCAAAGTATTCTTTCGTGATAGTTCTTCGGAGAATGGATAATTTCACAACGAGAAGGACATTGCGCAGAGGAAGATCAGGGAAGTCAGGTACGACACGTAATGTGCAATGGCCACCAACGCCAATTTGAGCTCGTTTGCTCGAAAATTGGAAATGCGTCTGATGACGGGACGAGCTCGGACTTAGAGACTGAATGGATACGGCCAATACGAATTCGATTTTTGGGACGAGATATGCTTTTGTGGGCCTAGAACACTTTGCAACTTTGTTGTGTCATCGACATTCATACCGTCAATCATTGGAATGAGGCACTCGGTGTCGCACCGCCAGGGGAAGACTTTGCAGGACGACAGAAGCTGTGTGGCGCCAGAGGATCG
>JABCKS010025227.1:0-21169 GCA_018851325.1 Termitomyces sp. DKA19 | reverse complement strand
GCCATACGATCTATGTTAACATTGACCTAGATCAATATACCAGTCAGCATGTAATACAGTTTCTCGAATTGAAAGAAAAAATAAATCACAATGATGCACTGGGTGAAACTCGAGATTAGTTCTGCTTTACCATCAACAAGGAAAACACGGAGATGGACAAGGTATCCAAGGCGGGGGCGAATAAGGCGGCGTCGGACAAGGCGACGAGCAACAATAATATGCTGGTGCTTTGGGGAAGTGGAAAGGTGGGAGTTCGGAGCGAGTGGGGGGGTTACACACGTCAAATTTGTTTGGTGGAAGACCTCGATAACACCAGATAATTGGGTCACATCTGTACGGGGGATATGGGACGCAGTAATGTACTTGAGGAGGTGGTGGACAACTTGATATCCAATACTGTACTTGAGGAGGAGCGTAGGGTGGGGGATCATAGCATACTTTAGTGCAAGTGGGACTGTTGGGCTGTATAACAGCCTGGCCATTGAGGCAGTAGCTGGGGCAACCTTGGACAGTATGCATTGCGAATGGTAAGCGTTCTCAAAGAACTCGGGCATCCGTCGGATTCTACTTTATATTCACGGCATTTTAGTTGCCGATTGAGTTACGGCTTTTTTGACAGTCAATGATCCGCCGCGGTATGGTTCACAATTGGTCTCAACCTCTCAACCGCGTCGCATTTTCATGGTCAACTTGTTCACATGTTCTGAAGTAGATAAGATGTCTACTTCGGTTGACATTATCCCTACTCACTTGAAGATCTTCCAAGAGCTTGGGAAAGAAAATCAGCTCGGGCGTGGGTAAGTCGGCAATGGATCAGGGCAAGCACCGGTTCACGAAGATATTGGTTGGTCACATATGACTCCCTGGAAGTGAGAACCTGTCAGTCCCATGTGTATGATTCAATTTTGTAGTTTTGTTCTCAACTCCTCGAGCTGGTAAGACAAAGCCCAGTAGGGGTCTCTCCACAAACACAAGGATTTGGAACACACAAAAAGAGATGATTATCATGAGAATCCTCACTTGGACTGTACTCTCCACTGCCATAGTTTCTGCTCATAGGCTTAAGATAGACTTAGGAGGTGAACCTTCCTTTCCTATTTTTGGTCTTGATGTTTTGTCTCAAGCTTTGTACTGTGGGTATGTGCCTCTGAACATGGGATGAATTTGGTTGCTAATTGAATTTGATTGTACATATATGACACCAATTCTACAAGTGTGGCTCTGGACATTGAGCAAAGTGAAGAAATTCTCTGATGCCCAGACAGGACAACAATATCATATACCCTGTGAACATTGAATCTTTGCCACTCATTGCTAGTAGAATAATATATCATCCTCTTGGGAATATAAACAAGGACATATGATCATATTTGCATATATTTTGGAGTGGTTCAAGTTGGTTGAATGACATCTTGACCTTGAAATGCCATAAAAGCTACTTCTTCTGCACAATGCTTTACTTTTGCTTCTCTCCTTGTTCAAGAGTATTCTTTGTATCAGGTGATGAGACCCATCTGTCACTGAGTACCATTAATGACATCTCTGCCAATCTTATCTCCATAGCACATGATCTGGGAATATGTCATGAGTGGTCTGGATCTGAGGTCTGGAATGAGGTAGTCTTTTGCACAAGATCTTAGCAATCACACAATGTCTGGGATCACAAGCTTCATCATGTGGAGTCTAGTCTTAGAATCTAAAAAGACCAGGCTGAGAACCCCCTTAGTGATGGATCACTAGCAACAACTCTTAGCAACACATGTACTTTGCTTTCAACAAGACAACATTTTATAGACATATGACTGCTTGAACCCCTTGATTTTTCTTCTTGATTACAAACATACCTGAATGGTGTCTACACTTTAAATACTGATGTATGGTACACTTGCTTATGCTTCTATTTGATGCTTGTTTATTTTTCCATTTGACACATTTTATATATACATTTCTGACATTGCATACTTATGGCTAGTTATCATCCAAACATAAATATAAAATTTTGGACATCTTGACAGATGCCATTACCTTTAGTGACCAGTTTTCCATTCTTGCATACATTACTTATAACAGGATAAATACTTCCTATACATACCTAGTCCAATGTAAAAAAGAAAGGCTATATAGCCCACCACTGCCCATTGCAGCCTTGGAGTACTCTGCTCATCATCTCCCTCAGCTTCAGATCTCATTTCTGGTCTTCTCTGTCACCATTAATGGCTTAGCAGCAAGCTTTAGCAGACTTATTCTTGATTTAGTGTGGTACCCAGTATGGGTACCCTATAATGTTATAGTGTCTTAGCAATGCTAACAACTACAGCTAGCAACTAGTTTTGGTGTCTGTCCCCAGTTTTCATTTTGTTTTGACTTATATGCATGCTCCTATCCCTCTCCATTGCTAGGCCCCCACAGACCTTAGTGACTTCTCTTAGCAATCTTTTGCTTAGCAACTTATTGCATGTTAACTCTATTTTCACTCTCCTGTTATACCTTAGTGACATTTGCTTACTTTACTGACCTTCTCAGCTTCTATTGCTTAGTCTTCACTCATTCTTAATGACTCCTCTCCTTCACTCCCTTAGTAATTACTTTGTCTCCATCTCTTTTCCCTTCTTTTCTCTTAGTGACTTAGCAATTTTTTGTTAGCATCTAGCAATTTAGGCTAGTGTTAGCAACTACTTTCACTTGCACCTTTTCCATTACTACCTTTCAGCTCTCATTTTCTGGAACATTTACCAACTTGCCCTCATACACACACTTCCTATTGCCAGCTACTCTATCTGGTTGCCAGTGCATTTATAGGTTGTCCTTTTGGTTTCTTGCACAACAGCTAGGCAGCATAAGACTACATTATTTTAGAGCCTACTGCAAGGGATTTAGGTCATTATTCCACTAGAAACTAAAGCCCAAGCAAAATGTCACTTAGAATTAACTAATGAGCTATCTGATCATTCACTATCAACTTCCCCAAGCCCCTCTCAGACTACATTTCCCAGACCTCTTGCTGACAAACTAGAAGCCACTAGAAACTTCCTCAGTATTAGCAAATTACTTAGCAACTTTCCAGAAGCCTTTGTAGAAAGCTTTCTTAGCACCCCATTATCACTGCTATTCATTACTGACTCTTCTATCTTCTTCCCAGAATTCCATTCAACTCCAGTTTCACTTTCCAACAAACAGATCCCTCTTTCACCAATTATACTGACACCCATTATAAACAACAATCTTGTCACTTACCATGCTCAGATGCCTCCTTATAATGATATAACCACTCTTAAATAGGATGAAAGTTGCCCTAGGGAGCTTTTCCAATACTTCAAGGAATTGGAGTATCTATTTTCTGACAATATGTGGCCTGCTATGTCTTTTATAGTATAGTAGAAACTTGACTTGGCTTACTGTAATTTGGCAACAACCTAGCAATTGGCAACAACATTCCCTAGTCTTACACCTATCAGGAATAGAAAGTGGCAGTACTTAGATTGTATCCTGGAACTGACACTAGTACACATTACACCCTTGGCAACTTCAAGCAACTTATCAACTAGACCTTCAATAGTGGCTTAGCAACATTAGGACAATTCTCTGACTACTACCAGAATTTCCAATATATTGCTAGATAGCTCCTTGCTAATAGTAAGCTTTACCAAAATAAAGAATGTTACTTATTTCAACAAGGTATTCCCATGTTGCTTTAGTCCAAAATTATCTGCCAGCTTGAAATCATGCTTCCTGACCACCATTCCAAGGATCTCTATGATGTGGAACAAGTCTTTGAAGGTGCAAAGTGGGTATTGAAGAGTACTGACACAGCAACTACCAAGTCTACTGCTCTTGCCACTTCTGTTGCTAGCACTCCCAGTATTATCCCAGCACCCACTATTAACACTTCTATTATGCTGTCCCCAGCCCTCAAACATGAAGCCCCCAAGTTAGCAACTACAACAGTGATTGTTAGTGCTCTAAAATGCCTGAAAGCCCTATTTGCTAACAGCAGTCAACCTTACTAGCAGCAGTAATTCAGTAGTACTTGCCACTTCTGTAATGAAACAGGTCATACCATGGTATACAGCACTTGCATTAAATTAAAGCATATGATCTAGCAGGGCAAAATCCATTGCAATGCTGAAGGCAAGATCATATTACTATCTGGCACTATGATCCCCAATTACTATAGCAAATAGCTGTATATGGAATATATTGAGAAATGGCATTATCTCAACTCAGGACAGATTATTACCAGCAGGCTCTCTTCTAATGCTAATCCCAGCCTTAAGCAAGTGACCATGCAGCAGTTGCTAATACACAAGGTTCTACAGCAGAATGTTACTACTAGTAGATTGCTAATAAAAGATAAGCATATTAAAGCCTTGAAACAAGAATTATTTGCCTTGAGATAAGTTAGCAAAAGGTTTGATGGTATACAAGTTCCCTGTGCTCCTTACCAACTGGCTAGCAACAATGTTCTAGCACCCTTAGCAACTAGCAAAACCCCAGCAACTACTCCTTCCTCTGACACTATACTGACTCCTACTGCTAAGCTAGCTGACAAAGGCAAAGCATCTGAATGATCTATCACTAACAATTCATTGCCTGTTGCTAAGACTATTGAACCTGTTCCCCAGCCTCTAGTTCACCCATTCTCTGGTATCCTTGGTTGTTATACACCTCTTACTAACAGGAACTTTGCTGCCTCAGATTGTCATAACAACACTGCTTACTGAACTATGCCTCCCATTTACAACTTTGAACAATTCAAAGTAGTCTTTAACAGAGTTTTAAGTACATAGGTCACAGTTTCAGTAAGCAAGCTTTGCTCTATGGCCTTAGACATCAGAAATCAGCTCAGAACTGCTATTATACCTAAACAACTAGTCAGTACAAATATTAACATAGTGTAGGACCCTAGCAACATTTTTGAAGAAGCCTTACTGACTTTTGCTATGGACACACCTTAGTTTTTGCTAGGATTCAACACTAATACTGCTAAAGGACTTACACCAGACCAGGCCAAAGTTTTATCAGTTGACTCAGTTAAGGCATACATTGAGTTGCTATCTTCTGGGAAGGAGCCAGTAATGTTAACAGTTACTAAGGATTCCTAGTCACTAAGGTCCATTATGATGCTAATTGACAATTTTAAGGAAATAGAGTGCATCATAGATAGTAGGTCTCAGATCATCTCTATGTTAGCAGAAGTCACTAACAACCTTGGCTTGTCCTACAACCTTGGTGTCATCTTGAATATACAGAGCACTAATGACACACTTAATCAATTGCTAGGACTTGCCAGAAATGTACCCTGCACTATTGACAACTTAACCCTGTACCTTCAGATTTATGTATTTTGGTCCTCCACTTATGACATTCTACTTGGTCATCCATTTGATGTTCTTACTAAAAGTGTAGTTAACACTCTTAGTAACATTAAGACCACCATCACCATTATAGACTCCAACTTCAGCATGTCATACATGATTCCAATATTTCTATATGGGAAATACAAAAGAAATAACCATCAAAAGGTTTGCTATGAAACAGAACTACTCCAGTCCTTTCAGCATCAATCTGAATAGTGACAATGCTAACAACTTAGCAACTATTATCAGCTATGATCATTCAACTGGTCTAGCAACTTATGTAGTATTTTGTCATTTAGATGAAGATATATTACTTACAAAATCTTACACATATACAAACTCTTCTTTGGCCTATCTTTATGCTACTGCTTATGACTTTTTCTCTTCTTTGCTTTCTCTTTGTTCTTATTTTGTTTCAACTGATATTTCTAACCCTTTGATTTTTGAACAGACATTACCTCTTGATAGTTGTGTTACAGACATTGCCTCTATCTATGTTGATTTTTCTTTCCTTGTCCAATATGTCACTAATGATACTGCTAAAAGAAAAGGTGTTCAGGTGAAAAAGAAATACAAACTAGTCATTATGAAGATCAAATTTATTGCCAGTCATATTAGTGAAGATTTCAGAATCAAGTGAAAAATCCTTGGTGATTCTCTAGCAACAATGCCAATACTTGACCCAAGTCCCTTACCCTTTGTACCAATGCAGCAATTCACCAATGACTGACCAGTGACTTTTGTTTGGCTTTCTCACTAGTGACAAACTTAATATGTTCATTGATCTTATTGCTAAGCAAGAAAAGGCTTTTACTTAGAAAGATTTAGAATGAAAAAGCTTTTACTCTGACTTTTTTCCTTCAGTCAGAATACTGACAATAGTAAGCTCCAGATTGTATACAGTCTAGAGCTGCTAAACTATATCACCATTTACTATTCTGGAGTTTCTCCTTTCTCAGATCATATTGCTGATTCTTTTGCTAGATATATTTGTAAAGTGACACTAGACTTTTTTGTCAGTTATAATGAGCAACTAATTGACCCAGCCTCATGTGACTTAATAACATTTCAGACACTGTTTGGCATGCTTTGCTTAATGACCTTACCAATAGGTTGGACCAACTCTGTACTGATTTTCCATAACAACATTACCTTAATTATATAGCTAAAGATCCTCTATAATGTACTCAGCTTTATTGATGATATTAGCACTAAGAGACCTAAAGACTGGAAGTTTGTTAATAGTATTCTTACTAAACATTCTGCTAACCCAAACATTTGCTTAGCACTCTGGAAGTTCTTTGAGCTCCTTAACCAGATTCTTTAGCAAATAAAGTATTGTGGTAGTATGTTTTCAGGTTATAAGCTAGTTCTATGCACCCCTATAGTTAAGATCTTGGGACACATTTGCACTTCTAGTAGTTAAATACCAGATGAAAGTCACTTAGCTCTGCTTGAGTACTGGAGTCTATACAAGTTGCTATCAGAAGTTAGAGCCTTTTTGGGTACAGTTAGCATTCTTAAGATTTTTGTTAAGAATTTTGCTTACTGTGCTCATAACTTAACAAAACTTATATGTACTAGAATTCTCTTCAAGTTTGATCCAAACCAAATTAATGCTCAGCAAGACCTTGTTAAGACTCTCCAAGATGCTAAGCCCTTAGTTTCCATTGACTGTGAATTGCCCAACCCAGTCATCTTAGCAGTTGATATGTTATATATTGCTATCAGTTCCATAGCAACAACTACAAAGAATGTCACTTGTCTTGTCCCCTATGGCAGCACGTTCAACCCCTCTGACAGTGAAGACATCATTGCACTCAAAATCGAAAACAACATACTAATGCACTCCATCACATCAGCCACCTGACTTAAGAAACCTGAGCTTAGGTCACTGACTCAAATGCTTGCCTCCCTCAAAGTCTCCTGCTCCTCAGTGGAAGCCACCAACATGCTGCTCCATGAACACATCTATGTTACTAAGCACCTTGTTGTAGTCCACAAGGACATCTAGGAACCCATTCACTGCAATAAATGCCACAAATTTGGACACATCAGAGCTAAGTGCCAGAACTCCTCCAAATGTAGCCATTGTACTAGTAACACACATGTCAGCTCAGACTGCCCCCAAAGTGCACCAACTCAATGTGCTTTATGTGGCCTAGGCTCTACCCATGAGAGTACTTTGAGGAAATGCCCTATGTTTATTAAATGCTGTCTTAACTTAGATACTAAGTATCCAGAGAATAGTATGTCTTACTTCCCCACAGGCAATCCCTCTACTTAGGTCTTGAACCTAAAGAAACTCTCTGTTTCCCCTTCTGCAGCCACTCCATGCCTTGACCCTACTGCCCCTACTAACCTGACACCCAAAGTGCAATACTAAGCCTCACTGTTAGACTTTTTGACAGTGAGCTTGAATGGCTCTCCTCCATCTATCCTTCCTCAATGACTGACCCCACAGAAAACCCAGAGCAACTACACATTTGACAGCAGAATGTCCATAAGTCAGATACTGCCCAAGTAGCAATGATCAACTTAGCAAACCCAGCTGACTGGGATGTCCTGGCTATCCAGGAACCCTACCTTGATAAGCTTGGCAATATAAGAGTGACCTACAACTGGGTGGTTCACTATCTGGCAGTTCACAAGTAAGACAGAGGCTCAAGGCCATGTTCAGTCCTTTTCATCAACTTAAAAATTTCCTCTGATGCATATACTTTCCTAGATGTCCCCTCCATGGATATCACTACTATCCACTTCAATGGTGGCAACAGCCACCTAGCCCTCTTCAATATCTATAATGACTGCCAGAACAACAATAGTCTTGTCATACTAGTGCAGTTCCTCTGATCTCACCTCACCATAGCTTATCCCTCTGAAGAAGATTAATTGATTTGGCTTAGTGATTTTAACAGGCATCACTCACTATGGGAACCTGTGGAAAACAGACACCTTAACTCTTCAGAAGAAGAGACTTGCCTTCTCATCCACCTCTTGGGTGCATACCATATGGAGATGGCTCTGCCATTTAGCCAACCCACTCTTCAGACTGTCAGCAACTGCTGGACACACCTAAACAACATCTGGCGCCACAGCTCTGTATCTGACCCTATCATTTCTTACTCTGTTGTCTCCTTACTACATCCCCTGCTAGCTGACTATCTCCCTATAGTCACCATTCTGAAACTCCCAGTCCCCTGCACAAAGCCCAAGGCCTCAAAGGACTTCAGAACAGTCAACTGGAAGGCTTTTAACAATGCTCTCAAGGAGAAGCTGTCTGACCTCTCCCCAGTATATCCAATACACATAGAAGGAGCATTTCACTCCAGAGTTACAAAACTGACACAGCTAATACAGGAAGTGATTGCAGATGAGAGCATCACCCCCATGTGCTATCCTTGCTCCTTCACCAAGTGCTAGTGGAATGCAGAGCTGACAGCTCTCAAATATACCTGCAACAGAGCAAATAATGTAGCATATAAGTACAGAGACATTGTGGGTCACCCCACAAAGGCAGAGGCCCTAAGACTGTCAAAACTGATAGCTGCAAGCATCCATGAAGCTAAGGCTCAGCACTAGACTGAGTGGCTCAAGGACATAAGTGTTTGTCAGATATACATTGTTAACAATTATATTGTACAGAAACCCACAGACTTCTCAAGCTCCCACATACCAGAGCTGGAAACTATGGATGGGAGAGACACTACCTGGGCCTTGATAAATAAGACCAAGGCCATAGCCTTAGCTAAATTGTTTTTTCCACCCCCCCCTCCCTCAGTGAAAATACCTGCCACAGCCTACCCTCAATTCTTCCTAGGTATCTGATTTTTCATATACAAATGTATCAGAGAAGCAGTTGCTTTACTGCAGCCCTATAAAGCTTCAGGTCCTAATGGGATCCTGAATGTAATACTGAAACAATGTATTAATATCCTGATCAATCACCTCTACTACATCTTCAGAGCTATATTTGAGCTCAATGTCTATCATAGCAGCTGGCTTGTATCAACCACCTTAGTACTCAGAAAGCCCAGAAAACCCTTGTACAAAGTGGCCAAGGCCTACCAGTCCATAGGCCTGCTTAACACTATAGGGAAGCTCTTGTCAATACTTATTGCTGCTGACCTCTCCTTCCTAACAAAGAAATACAACATGCTCCCACCAGGATAGTTCAACAGGTGCCTAGGTCACAACACTACTGATGCCATACACACCATAGTTTGCAAAATCAAGGATGTATGGAGGACTGACAAAGTTGCCTCCACCCTTTTCCTTGATATCTAGAGAGCTTTCTCCAACACATCTCATAATCATTTCATCTATAATATGTGTAAAAAGGGTGTTCCCCTGTGCTACATCAGACTCACACAGCAGATGCTCTCCAACCATGAAACCAGACTCACATTCAACAATTTTATGTCTAACCCCATTCATGTTCTAAATAGTATCATACAAAGGTGCCTCCTCTCTATATTATTCTACACATTTTATAATGTGCTACTAATCCTCACAGTAACCCCCAATACAAAGTCCAAATCAGTCTTTGGGTTTGTAGATGACATGATATTCCTAGCTATAGGCGTAACCCTAAATGACACCCACTATACACTGTCAGATATGATGGAGAAGGTGAATAGTAAATTTGATTGGTCAGTTTCACACAACTCCCCCTTTGAACTCTCTAAACTCACTCTGATGGATTTCCTGTACTCCCACCATGACGCAACACCTGAAGCCTTTACCATCACATGTGCAAATGGAGATAGTACCTTTACCATACAAGTAATTAAGGCAGTCTCCATCTACAAATACTTTGAAGTCATCTTTGACCCCAAGTTATGTTAGTTGGCACACTACCAAAAAGTCATCACAAAAGCTATATAGTAGACTATGCAAGCCACCTGCCTGTCCAGACCATTGGGAGGAATACTGCTCCATTGCATCCACTAGCTCTTCAACACTGTGGTAGTCCCCATCATCATCTACATAGCTGATATCTGGTTTACTGGTCTCTATGAAGCTCCCTCTGGAAAGAAGTGACTAAGCTCTATCACAATTGTAAATAAGCTTGTTTCCACCCAGAGATGGGCCACCAGGCTAACCACTGGCTCCTTGAGTATGGTTGTAAGTGATATAGCAGACCTACATGTAAATATTCTCCTGATCGAGCTTCTCTTCTGAAAAGTGCTTGACCGGGCTGCAGTGCGCCTCTCTTCTCTTCCCCCATCTCACCTCCTCTACTCCCCAGTTTACAGAGCAGCCAAATGTTACATGGCCAAACACTGCTCACCTTTACACCACCTTTTTCACATTATAGTAATTGATCTGACCAGTATGAAGACAGTGCTTTCAGTCCAATGCCACCTGAGCTATCTATCATCATTCTTAATGCATATTGCCAGGTCCAAGAAACAGGTGCTAGCTTATGCAGAAAGCACATTTCAGACAATACAAGCTACAGTCTTTTATGATGGATCTGGATACAAGAACAATGTAAGAGTGGCAGCAGTTCTGTACATGGACAGAAGAAAAACTGACATGCTCAAGTACCACCTTGGGCCCACAACATAGCACATAGTCTACAAAGCTGAGATTATCAGTATTCTACTTGGTCTTCACCTACTTACTAACTTAGCTGACAGACTCCCTACCTGATTGGCCCTGGGCAGTGACAGTCAAGCAACAATCAAAGCCCTATTTAACTAGCAACCCCACCTGGCACACTATCTCCTCAATTGGGTCCACTCTACCACTAAGTAACTATATATCAAACAGGACTAATGCATCCACTCTCAAGCCCACAGACGAGTAATGAGTTATGGAATGAAATGGTCAAACCATACTCATAGGGTCATCAAACTGTAGATCCACTAGACATCAGGCCATGCTAACTTCTAACCAAATAAACAAGTGGATGAGCTAGCAAAAGAGGCAGCAGGAGGCATATTGAGCTCAATGGAAATGCTCCTGAGGACCCTGAGAAAAGGCTCTTTATCTACTAACATCTCCACTACCTGCTAAGTGGCCCTCAAGGCTACTAAAGCTGACTGGAAGAGGAAATAGAAGAAGTCCCCATGTTATCTGACATTGCATGCTATTGATTAGTCCATGTCCTCCAAGAGGTACATGCAACTTGTCCAAATTCTAGACAGGAAACAATCTGCAGTCCTGATACAACTCTGTATCCAATACATTCCCCTAAACTACTATCTGTTTCGGATTCAATGCTCAGAAACTCCAGTTTGCCTATACTGCAACAATATTATAGTCAAGACTATGCAACACCTTCTCCTAGTCTGCCCACACTATCAATTTGAATGGCACAGACATCTCCATCACAAACTGTATTGCAAAGCTGAGTCTTTTTTGTTTCTATTGTCCTCTGTCAATACTTTAAGTCTTCTGTTTAGCTTCATATGTGCTATCAACCACCTCCAGATTCTATTACTCAAAAACAAAGCTAATACACTAAGCAATCACACAGGCCAGTGACTTAACCCCAGCATAGGATCTCATACCTAAAAACCCACCCCAACCTAACTTTACCACACACTAATTTCAACACCAAATCAACACCTATTCCTTCCTCCAATCTCACACCTCCTTTTGGATTGGGCATGTGACTGCAATGCTTGAACTACCACTGCTCACACTGTGTATGGACTTTGTAGCTACACCTAGACCATGTTCTCAGAATAAAGTATTCAGGGCCTAATAGAGGAGCACAGTCTAAAACAGCCAAAGAATATTGGCTTGCTCATTTTCTATATATATGGGAGGGGCAAAGAATTTTACAGCTCTTATATTTCATTAGCATCATAGTGACCTTAGCACAGCCCCAAATGTATTATGTACAATGACACTATATGTCAAGCACATTTAATGAAAAAAAAAAAAAAAAAAAAAGTCACTATAACTATTTTGGGTCCATCATACTTAATAATAGGAAATTGCAATTTAGTCAGTCTAAGCATGAACTCTATAGTCTCTACCATGCCCTTCAAGCCTTATAAATATATTTTATTGAAGTCAAAAACTTAATCATTGAAGTCAATGCTTATTATATTAAGAGTATGCTTCAAAACCCTAACATTTAGCCTTTTACTAGTATAAATTGCTAAATCATAATAATTTTAATATTCTACTTCAAGCTTGTACACATTAAAGGTACTTACTATGACTCAGATAGACTTTTATGATGACTACTACAGCCTAATAACTCCTTCTTAAATGATAGTGATAACTTAGTATATAAGAATTAGATCAATTGACTTTATGGCTTTATTTACCAAATTCAGCTTCTTTTTCTTCTACTTTGCTATATCTCTTCAGCCTCATGATTACTACCTCCAGTCCTCAAGTTCCAACTCTTAGCAATATTCATTAGTGACATTTTGAATACAGTAACCTTACAATTAGTAACTAGTAATAACTTTCTGCTTTTATATAATAATGCTATCATAACTTATAGTAACTTTTTCCATACTGCTAAGGCTATTACTAGTAATACTTATATCTTTCTAGTCTAAAAGTAGCTTAGCAACCTAGTTAGGTCTAAAAACCTTAGTGACAATATCTATACAACCTTTATTTACTATACCACTATGTTTTTCATTGTAGATGGTAAGCTTTAGTAACAAAATAGAGATGACACCTACAAGCTATTTATCCTTACTAACTACTACTTATGTATTTTATGAGCTATACATAATGACTTAGGTCATAGAGAACTTTTTGCTATCTACTTAGTCTTACTGGAATATTTTTGGTGGCTACAAATTAGTGCCAACATTGTTTGGTATATTTGTACTTACCACATCTACCAAATTTATCAGATGACTAAAATACTTATCCTACTGATTGTTGCTATGCTAGTACCCTTGTTTAATGAAATATACATTAACACAATATTTATGCTACCTTCTAATAAGTTTAAATATATCCTCCAAAGATATTGTTTACTAATATATTATTTTGAGCTTCATATACTTACTAATAAGAATAGTAATATTATTGCTAGATAGTTGTATAAAGATGTCATTTATTGTTGGGGAGCTTTTAGCAAAATTGTTACTAATAATGACACTTCCATTCTGAAGCTTGTCACCTACTTAGCAACTTGTACTATATCTGTATTTTAGATTACAATAAGCATACTAATAATATAGTGGAGCAACCACACTTTGATATTTGCCAGGCTCTTTTTAAAGTGGTCAACAGTAATCAGTCTAGGTAGAATACTACTTGTTACTTTTTTAGTCAGAATATATTACAGTTTACAAGTGAATGTGTTGTTCCCCTTATTATGCTATTATAAATACCTACCTTCTTTTCTCAACTAACATAGTTGAAGTGACATATCTAAAATTACCACTAAACTCTCTTATATTTTCTATCAACCTTATAGCCCATTGAGCAATTAATTTACAATACTGTTAAAAAGACTTCAAGTGACTATATAAAACTATCTTTAGTATTTATCACTTAGTCACTATCTGTTTTAAAGCAAAACATGTTACTATAATTCAGGACTACAACTTTTAGACTAGTAACCTTATATTAATAGGGAACACTAGAATTAAAGTTACCCATAACAAAAAGATAAGGTCTTGCTACTTAAGCCCTTTAATAGTATTATTTTATAATCATAAAGGTACTTATATTCTTTATAAATTAGATGGTTCAGTCTTACATTAATTAGTAGCTACTTTTTATTTGGTTCTTTATTTTACTAAAGAAAATATATCTTTGTTTAGTAATGCTTTCAACATTGACACTTCTTACTTATATAAATTTAAATAAACCAACCTTATAGATAATGATAATACTAGTAACATTACTAATGAAAGCAATAACTAAAAACCATTTACTAAGTCTTAGTAACTTTTTTTTCACTTTTTATTTTACTTATATATTTACTATATAGTCAGAAAAACTATTATATATAATACAAAGACATTAAATTAAGTTCTTTATCTTGTCTATTTTATATCAGCTTTTGTTTGTTTAAACTTTCTACAGACATTTTTATTGACCTTTTAATAATTTTTGCTATAATACTGTGCTTAACAATTTGTTATTAGCAATTAACATAACTTTGGAATTTTTATACTATAATGATCTATTAAGCATTTCTTTTTATATTACTAGTGCCAAATAACAATTGTTAATGTATAGTTATTACTTTATCTTTATTTTTTCTTCTGGATCCTTAACTCTATATAATCTTACTTACTTTCCATTTCTTTTTTTCTTGAATTTTTTATAACTTCAATTTATTATAATATATTTTATTAGTTCTTTTAAAAAGGCTAGTCTAAAAGATTATAAAAATAATAAAACTCCTTAAGGAGACTAGTCTGTAATACTACAAAAAAATTAAAAATTTTTTTCTAAAAAACAGCAGTCACTAGATATTAAAATTGGTGTCATTACTTAGTATATCTACTATCATTTTCTCCTTCTTTTCTATAATTCCATTTTCTTTTTGCTAGGCCAAAAAAGCTTGGAAATCTTTCTAATATCCTGACAATGTTGTTACTAAATACTTAGCAACACTGTATTAAATCTGCACTTCTAATAATTCTGCCTTAGTGACTTTTAGCTCTTATTAAAACTGTTATTCTATCAAAACCATATATTTCTTATATACTCTCAATAAGGAGGCAGGCATCAACAGTTCAGATAAGGCTAAGTTTTTTCTTAGTCAAATTAACTTATCATTGTCTACTTATCAATGAGAAACAAAAGTATAAAGTATTTAGTAATAACTGTTAGCAAACTTAGTGATAATAGAAACTTTGCACATATTGAGACACTTCAACAGTTTTTTCAGCTTTCTCTTCCTTTGCTTCTATCTTATTTTTACTAGTGTAATGTCTGACTAATATGCAGTAGCATAATATAAGTAATTAGAATTTTGACTAGTCAAAGTTAACTAAAATAAACTTTGTTTCTTATAACTAATTCTTATATATTTATAGTGTAAATGTTTGTATAAGATAAATAGAAATCAAGTCAAATAAAATTGTAAGTAAGTTTTAATGTAGTATTGTCTTAGGTTTTAGTATGCAAAGTATAAGAGCCAAATTTTTTTTTAAGATAATGGCTCAATAGCTAGACTTTAAATATGAGTCTCTGTTTTTTAGTTTATTGAGACAGCAGAGCCTCTAGACACTTTGAAAGCCTTCAAAAATATACTTTGTTTTTATATATAATAGGAATCTTATAATTGATGATTTGTAGTGAAAGCAATGAAGTATTTATTGCTTTTTGGCAAATAAATTTGGTATAATCCAATAATTCTTTTTGAATTTTCTTTATTTCTTCTTTATATAGTTTTATTATTTAAGATATTATTTTTTGCACATTTGTTTTTTTCATAATTACATCATAACTAGATAAATTAATCACATCAAATTTTTGGATTTCATTAACATTCTGGTACTTTATATTAGCTTCTACTGAATAATTTATTTTAAATCTGAATTTTTGGACAATCATTTAAACATTAAGAGGAGTAATTAAATTTATTTTTCTTAACTTGAGTTGACCTACTATTATAGTTAAAATAAAGTCTCTAAAAAAACTTAAGTTGAGTAGAGCTTTTACAAAATGTCCTTTAATTATCATCTTAATTACAATAGAGTCAAGTATTAGCCATGATGGGTCCTTTGGTATAGAAGTATTTTTTTTAATCAATAAATAGGTCATTTTACATAGCTTAAATGTATAAACTAATAAACTTGGTAGATTTTTATCATATTCCTTAAGACTTTTCAACAGATTTGTCATTAGGTTAGTAAATTTACTTATCTACTTGTTGTTAATTATTAATCTTTTTTTGTCATTTAAGTCTAGATCTCAAAGATTATTCCAAAATATTAGGCCTAAATTTCTTTATTTCTTTGCCTTTTATCATATTTTTATATAATATCATTTTTATATATTAAACCTATTCTTTTCAACTATTTAGAAGCTAAGTGAAGTTTTTAATTCCAATTTGATATTTCAAATGTGGTAGAAATTTGATACTGCATTTATACTATCAAATCATCCTATGTAAAATACCTAACTTAAATACTTAAAAAAGGTAATAATTTTTAAATGCAAAATCTCTTTAACTTCTGGAAGTAATTTTAGGACCAGAATCTGTTATATTCTTTTTTAAGTATTTAGGCTAGGTGTTCTACATAGGATAATTTGATAATTCTCTTCTTTTTTCATCTTTTTATATTGTAAAAGTTATATCTCTACTATGCTACTTGATGTTGGGCATACTTTGAAACTACAGATTAGTTATTGTTTATTATCTATTGTTCTAAGATAATAATTCTATCTTTATTAGCAAGAATATTATATAGAATATATTCAAAAGTTGAAATTTAATAAGTTATTAAATGGAAGCTATCTTTATAAGGCTTGTAATTTTTATCACTAAAATAAAGTTGCTATGACTTTAATAAGTATAAAGTTCTAGTCTTATATAAGTTACTCATAGTCTCTGTTTTTTTAAAATTTACAAGTCCTATATCAATATATGTTATAAAGTCTCAATAGCCCAGTTTTTCCTGAAGGGAAGAAAGTTATTTTAGCTTCCCTTTTTATATGCATTTTCAATGGTAATAATTCTAGGGTACCTTCTAAACTTTCATATTTCTAAATTATATAACTACTACCTAAATAAATACCTCTGAACTTTGTAATTTAGCTTGCTCAGACTTCTAAAGTTGTTCAGTTTTAATCATGCTTAAATTAATATTGTTGCTTCTGACTCTAAATAGCTCTAATCCTGATAATAGAACTTTGTCATTTTCAGGACATTTATTTAATATATGCTCCTTTTCTCTACATCTAAAGTAATGACCCTTATTTTTGTATCTTTTTATTTCAATATCACTGAGTTTTGAAGTCTTTAGTTATTTTTCCTTGCTATTTTTTCCTTAGTTACTTTTTTAGTAGGACTTTTATTTATTTTTTTGATCTTAACTATTATAGTGTTTTTTAAGTATATTTTTAGGTCATTCTTCTTTTGTATATTTGAATTTAGAATTCTGACCCTCTCTGTAGTTACATTTATAGTCTTTTAGACCTTATTTCTTTAACTATTTTGTATATTTTAATAGCATCTACTATTTTCCTTTATTTGAAGTATTTGGGATCATACTTATTTTTGAAAAGTTTTTTTTGAAGATAGGGTTGTAGTTCATTCCATAGTTTTTTTACTTTTTTTGGTTTATATATATATTTTATTATTCAGTACATGTTTTTTAATTCTGTAGTATAAAATCTTACTTTGAAATGTTCCTACTTGAACATATCTAATTTTTATTGCTCTTTTAAGTAGAAGTTTGACAGAAAGCAATAGTTAAATAGTCACTTTAAAAACTTAAATAAGTCCTATTTATATTTTTTGATAGATATTTCATTAAGATAAAATTTATAGGTATCATCACTTAAATAATATAAAATTTCTTGGACCTTGCTTTCCTTAAGTATATTTTTCTTCTTATAGTAAGCTATACTCTAAGATATAAACTTAGAGTACTTGTATAAATTAGTTTTTTTATTATATTTTTCAGAGGGAGTGAATCTAATAGCCCTGTATCTCCTTTTAGAAGCTCATAAAGCTTCTTCTATATTTGAATAGTGCCTTGGTTCAGCATCATCATAAGTTATTCATCTGACTTTGATAGGTCTGCAGAATCTCAGAATATTATTGTTATTATCACTACTGTTAGAAGAATTACTTAGTTTTTCTAGAGAGCACAATCTATTATGATTGAGCTTTTAAAATACTTGCCCTAGGAAAATTTCCTTATCAATCTTTTTACTTGCATGAATCTCAGTTTCAATCTCCTTTCCAGTTCTATTATTATTACTTAATATACAGTTAATCATCTTTTTTATTTTGTGAGACATTAGCTCTATTGATTTTTGATTTATTCTATCAGTTTTTTTGCAGGCTGCATAAGCCTTTGTTATTTCCTCATTTTCTTTTACTATAAATTGGAACACTTGTCTCTTCTCATCCTTTATTAGATTAAGTTTTTCTATTTTTTTATTGACCTGGTTTTTAATTGCTTCCATTATTTGAGTTGAAGTCATTAAGGTTTATACTGTTTCTTTTTTGATTTCTTTTCAATTGCTAGTTTTTTGAGTTTTTTTTCCTTTATTGGTTTTTTCTTTTTATGTGTCCACAAGTTCAGATTCAAGCACTCAGTTACTTACTGAGTTTAGCTCAAAGTTCTTAAAATCTTCTGTAAAAATGTTCATGTTTCTTAGGTTACTATTATCTTTATTTTTTATATTATTGTCTATTATATTATACTATCTTTTAGTTTGAAGAGAATTGTTTTTTTCAGAATTAAACTCTGCCAACTCTATTATTCCATTATTAACTAAGGGTTTGTCCTTAGCTATATTTCTAATACTAATTTTTGTTGCTATCTCTAGCTTTTTTAGTATTTTAGATGTTTGAGTAAGTTATTCATATATTTGGATGGTCTCAGTTGATTAAACTAAAGACATTCTAGTCAATATAGAATATAAGTTGTCAAGTTGTAAAGTGTAATAGATTAAAAAATATAACACCAGACTAATAAAGCAATGACATAATATAAATGATTAGAGTTCTGATTAGTCAAAGTTAACTAGAATAAACTCTGTTTCTTATAACTAGTTCTTGTATATTAATAGTGTAAGTATTTGTGTAAGACAAATAGAAATTGAGTCAAGTAAAATTGTAAGTAAAATTGTAAGTAAGTTTTAAGTATTAGTCCAGTGAAAGTATAGTACCAATAAAATTAGTTTTTATTGATTAAAGAGTTTTACCAATCAGAAAGTTTTATTGATTGGGCATTAATCTGAGGTGACTCTGTTCTAAATCATAACTGTGTTTTGGGTCTAGGCTTGTACTACCACAGCTAGTCTCTTGCCTTCTCTTTCTCTTTTTTCTTAGAAGTCATTGCTACTCATAACAATATTGCTAACTTCTTAGCAGTGTTACCAGTAACATATTTGGGAGTGGAGGGGCCTGTTTCTCACTGTCATTTCTGCCTCCAAGTTCTTGAGTAGATATTCTAGTAAAAGTATAGAAGGGGCCTAATGAAATCATTAACACTGTCACTAAAGGTAAGAAAGACAAACTTATAAAATGCTTAACAGATTCCTGGGCCTATTCTTCTCTTTTGTACTGTATTTATACAAAACTCAACACTCCTTATCAACTGCTTCAAGCTTATTCCACTTCACCCTGCTCCCTATAGCCTCAAACTAATAGAGCCAAGTCTTGAAGATAGCAACTACCACAACTCAAGGGTTAGTCACTAGCTGGCAAGCAGTAGCTAAGATGTATCTAGCCTACTGCAAGAAGACTTAGACTATAGTGTGCCTGTCTATCTGATTGGTGATTGTTGAGGCTATAGTAATTGGATAGAGATAAGATATAAGAGCAAATAAGAAAGGTTGAGAACTTACCAGAGTCCTGCTAAGTGCCAGTCTTTTTATACATTTAACCCTTTCCATACACAGACTATACAAGCAATTATAAGACCTTGTTGACTGAGAACAGTCAAAATTTCAGCCTAGGGGAGGATAATGAGACCTATCTGTTGCTGAATACCATTAACAACATCTCCACCAATCTTATCTCCATAGCACATAACCTAGAAATATATTACAAGTGGTCTCAATTTGAAGTCTAGAATAAAGTAGTCTTTTGTATGAGATCTTAACAATTACAAGACATTTGGGATCACAAGCTTTATCATATAGAGTTTAGCCTTAGGATCTAGAATGATCAGGCCAAGAACCTCCTTAGTGACAATGGCTAGTGACAACTCTTAGTGACACAAGTACTTTACTTTCAATAAGATAACATTTTATAGATACATAACTTCTTAGACCCCTTAATTTTTCTTCTGAATTATAAACATACCTAAATAGCATTTATACTTCAAATACTGACATATAGTATACTTACTTATGCTTCCATTTGATGCTCATTTATTTTCTATTTGACATATTATATATATACATTTCTGACATTATGTACTTATGGCTGGTTACCATTTGAATATAGGTATAGAATTTTGGACATCTTGACAGATGCCATTACCTTTAGCAACCAGTTTTCCATTCTTGCATACATTACTTACAACAGTATCAATACTTCCTGTATATACCTAGTCCAACACAAAAAAGAAAGGTTATATAGCCCACCATTGCCCACTGTAGCCTTAAAGTACTCTGCTCATTGTCTTTCTTAGCTTCAGATCTCATTTCTGGTCTTCTTTATCACCATTAACAGCTTAGTGGCAAGCCTTAGCAGACTTGTTCTTGATTTAGCATAGTACCAAGTATAGGTTCCCTATAGTGTTATAGTGTCTTAATGATGCTAGTGACTACTGCTAGCAACTAGTTTTAGTGTCTGTCCCCAGTTTTTATTTTGTTTTGACTTACATGCATGCTCCTATCCCTCTCCATTGCTAGGCCCCCACAGACCTTAGTGACTTCTCTTAGCAATCTTTTGCTTAGCAACTTATTGCATGTTAACTCTATTTTCACTCTCCTGTTATACCTTAGTGACATTTGCTTACTTTACTGACCTTCTCAGCTTCTATTGCTTAGTCTTCACTCATTCTTAATGACTTCTCTCTCTCACTCTCTTAGTAATTACTTTGTCTTCATCCTGTTTCCCTTCTTTTTCCTTAGTGACTTAGCAATCTTTTATTAGTGTCTAGCAATTTAGGCTAGCACTAGCAACTACTTTCACTTGCACCTTTTCCATTACTACCTTTCAGCTCTCA
>JABCKS010025226.1:0-16922 GCA_018851325.1 Termitomyces sp. DKA19 | reverse complement strand
GTTCCCGAAGGAAAGCAAGCGCCTGGTGGTCATGAACTAGTCGTCGACTATTGGAAAGTTCTTGGCGCCGCTCCTGGTGCAGAGGACGCGTTTACTAATAGATTAAACGAGGTTAGTGCTTTGGCTACATAGTTTCATAACTGTGTTTGCTGACAAATCCCACAAGAAATCAGATCCATCTATTCAAGCTGACCTTCGGCATCTGGTACTGCGAGGCGAGACTGCTTCTAGTGTTCTTCGCCTGCGTGCGCATCTCCTTAGTGCCTTCCGCGAATCATACGTACGCTATAACCTGACCGAGGTGACCCCTCCATGCTTGGTGCAAACTCAAGTCGAAGGTGGTGCCACACTTTTCAAGTTAGATTACTACGGACAGCCCGCATACCTCACACAAAGTTCTCAGCTTTATTTGGAAACAGTTCTTCCCAGTCTTGGTGATGTTTTTTGTGTGCAAGAAAGTTTCAGAGCAGAAAATAGGCTCGTACTGTCTCTTGGCTATCATTTGGCAAAACTGACCGCCTTCTAGCCACACAAGACGCCACTTGAGCGAATTCACTCACCTTGAAGCTGAACTTGCTTTCCTTACATTTGATGAGCTTATGGACCATATTGGAAACATCGTATGTATCAATGCTTCTCGATTACTCCCAATCTAACATCATTTTTAACAAAAAGATCTGCACAACTGTTGATATCCTTCTCGCTGACCCAGACTCGGCTGCTCTTATCAAACAACTCAACCCCAAATTCAAGGCTCCTGCACGTCCCTTCATGAAGATATCATATGTCGAAGCAATAGCTTGGCTTAACGAGCACAACATCCAGCGACCTGAGGAAGACGCGGACGGTAACGTCATCAAAGACGAAGAGGGCCAAGTCAAGATGGGACCCCACAAAGTTGGAGATGATATTGCAGAAGCAGCGGAGAGGCAGATGACTGATATCATCGGCAAACCTGTCTTTTTGCATGGCTTCCCTGCTGAGCTCAAGTCGTTCTACATGAAGAAAGTCCCTGGAACGGGTTACACCGAAAGCTGTGATCTTCTGATGCCTAATGTTGGCGAGATTGTCGGTGCGTAACACTTTAAACATCCCTTCGACCACTGCGCCGATCTCGTAAATTTTTGATGGTGTCTAGGGGGATCGATGAGGATTGCTGATCTAGCTGAACTTTCCGCGGCCTACAAACGTGAAGGGATTGATCCTGAGCCATACTACTGGTTTACGGATCAGCGTAAGTATGGCACTTGTGAACATGGAGGCTATGGTCTAGGAGTAGAGGTGAAATTATTTATTCGTCACTGGACAGATCTCTGACAAACATCAATTTGCAGCGCTTCCTTGCTTGGCTCGCTGATAGATTCACTGTCAGAGATTGTTCTTTGTATCCTCGGTAAGCCCCCTCAAGCTACTGGATTGTATCTGCCGCTGAACATCTTAAAGTTGGCCGGGCCGTGCTACACCTTAATTTTCGGTATATATACCTTTTGCACCCGTTTATAGAATTTGTCAGGAAGTATTTGAATGTTTTGAGGCCTCGTTCTGAGTGGTTTATGTATCATCCTTGATATAGCGGCGGGATTATTCCAAGGCGCATCCGTACATATCTTTTGCAATCGCTCTCCAAGTATCCCTATTGATCGCGAAACCTTCGGCATATTCGACTTCGAGGTGATGAAGTCGTTTGCCCACGATGACCAGACTATGCAATGGTTCTCCATATGCTGCTTTGGGATGATCCAGTAACTCCTTGAGACTCCCCGCAATGATTCGTTGATTTTGTTCACCTCCGCCTACTCGCGAAAGACCAATAGCCAGAGTCTTTTCGGGGTCAAGAGTACCCGTTTTCCGAAGTGATTCTATCTCGATGAGTTGACTGACGGCAAGCGGAATCGACATGTAACGAGGGGGCTCGTAGATCTTTCTTCCTCTGTGGCAGTAAATCAGATTAGAAGATCACATCTTTTGATAGTGGGCTTACCGGGCAAGATTTTCATCACTCTGTTCCTTAACCTTGATATCTAGCAAAACGAGAGTATGTAGGCCGAGATCAGCATTCTCCTTGATGCGATCGTAGAAACTGTCTGGCTTCCATGTTTCGGTGAAGAAAACAAGGGAGACAGTTTGACCAAAGTTGTAAAGCTGGAGACCGGATGCGCCGATCGCGTTCATAATAGACGCGTTGTGAATGACCCGAGTGGGTATCTTTAGTGCCCGAGCGCGCAGAACAATGTCCGTATGGGTCGTAGCGCTGTTTGTAAGTTCGGTTTCGCCTTTTCTCTGAATGAAGGATTTAAGAACTCACCCGAATGGATCTCCAACGACAAGCAAGCAGACGTCTTCCTTGTCTGCATTACGCAAAATTTCATCGCTCTGAGTCTCAACAGTGTCCCGATCCGCCAATATGAGCTCTTTGCCATAGAAAGCTTCCTTCCAGAGAATAGGTTGAGATGAGTAAATGGAGTCAGATGAACGTCAACGGACCAGCCGATCCTTTTGAACCATGAGTATACTGGTATAGGCCTCAAGATAGACTCGAGAGCATTTTTTGATAGCCTGCATATAAGTCAACCGAATTCTATCGAGAATTTGCCTCAAGGCGATACCTCCAAACCTCGAACTGTAACATCCTTCTCATCGGAAAGTCCTAGACCAATGATATAGAACATGTTAGGGTTGTGGGTACGAAGAGGAAGTCAACTAACTAGATAAGATAAGATCTTTAAAACGGGTACAATGCTAATATCCCTCAACTGATTTCTCGGGCATTGACTCCACACAGCAGGATGATTAGAAAGCTCTCGGCAAAGCGCCAAGGAACCCTGAGGCGCTCATTCCTCGAAGCCTGTATCTTGACTTCTTGCAATGTTCATAAATCCCTATGCCAGTGACTGGTTGTGTGGCCACGCTCAAACTCTATCTTTAGGGTACTCTTGGCATCGCCGGACTTGCCTATTTCTCGCGCGACTGACCGACAGGATCAATTGGCATACTTGTTGTCTCGTGGAGCAAGGCATTCAATAGGATGCCACCCCCCGTTGTATCGGAGGTTGGATTTCAGGATCGCTTCCTCAATGTATCCCGTTTGATCACACATGACTTTGAGGACCATTAGGCCTTTGCCTCGTGCTCTCTTATTCTCAATTTCAGATTTTACGTCGTAATGAACATTCTTCTTCTAGACTATTCTCCATCCTTCTTCGACGATCCTCCAAGATCGCGCAAAAGGCCTCTATGAACAGTGCCTAGAGAAACAAGACGCTTCAGTCCTGTCATGATTCTGAAGTCCGTAGGAAGCGTATTCATCTCCATTGGTTTCAAGTTGAATGCAACTTGCCAGTTTCAGTCACATGCCGCACATATTGAGCTAGTTCCAGCCGAGGGACACATCGCATAACCGAAATTGTCTTGAGAGCTATCGCGTTGTGCGTGAACATCAAATCGATGACATGGGTTGACGACAGCACAACAACCGATTTTACCTTTCTTTCTTTCCTTGCTGTTATTTGTGCGCACCCTCTGCGTTAATTATCAATCCGTACACACACAACGACCTAGAAAATGAGGTATGGTCTGAATTGATCACTCTCAAGGGCTTGTGCAAGATCTCCGTTTGGTGTATGGACGGGCTACCTCACAGGGGTGGTCTGAGTCGGTTGGAAACACACTTATTCATTTGGAGTTAGGCGTCAGTTCCTATTCATATCCTTTTCCGATCGTATGTTTTAATTTTTATTGAGTCCAGCGCTGTACAGGTGTCCCATTAACAATACTTATTTCAGTGCTTTCGTAGCTCTCACAGCTGAGATATCTTCGTTCGAAGGGTGGTCCTGCATACACAATTACCACCATTTTGAGCCACCTCGTCCATCTACGCTCCTTGGATACAGAGTATCCTAGTTCGTATGCAAGTCGCCGACTGGGTAAGGGTGATGCCCCGCCACTCAACTTTCCAGCCTTCCGCCAGCTGACAGTGCGGACTACTGCTATGGATAGATTTGGTCCACAAGCACTTTGACCATGGATTCGTAGCATCATTCCCAACCTGGGGCTTGAAAGCCTTGATATCCGAGCCTTTACGATCGACTCAGGTCGTACAGAGGTTCCTCGATTTACTAAACATTTCAGCATCGGTGAAGCACAAATGATTTTAGGGGAAATTGCGTGTCTCTGCACTTAAGTTCCCCAATCTTGAAACCCTTGCATGTGCTACCGCGGGCCTCGAAATTGTGAGCGCCATTTTTGTAGTACTGATCGAATCTCATGCCCAGCGCAGGAATTGATTGTCGAAAGAATCGCAGGAGCGAAGAATCTGCGAACTTTGAGTCTACAGGTGCAATGGATACCGTCGGGCCGTCAAGATGCACGGCAGTTTACACTTGAGCATGTGCGAGATCTTATGCTTTGAACTAGACTTTAGATTACCAGAAATATCCATTGGGCCGACCATATATCGGGTGAGTGAGCCATCAAAGAATCAAGAGACTCACTGAATTGCTATTCTTGTAGGGGGAAGTGGGTCCTTGAGCCGAAAAAAGAGGGCCGGGAAGGCGAAGTTGTGTTTCAGGTTCTGGCCGACGCCGCGATAGCCAGATGCAGGTTTAAAGCTTCTCCCTGCTGGGACTCCTCTATAAATACATGTGCTTCCTAAATAGAGTGAACGAGGAAGTTGGGAGACGACCAATAATTGGATTACATTAGTACTGCACTAAGTATGTAGTCTTGCATTGAAATTCCTGCATCTTCCCAAAGCGTAATCAAATAACAATAGCAAGACAAGCTCACACCTTCATAAAATGGCATCGACACAGTCCAATACGCAGTCAAGCGCCACGTCCACGGCCTCTACCTCCACGCGGGGGACCACCGCGACCGCCTCGGCCTCCTGAAAGAAAGTGTCAGGTTTTCTCGAGGTGACCAAAGTGGTCGATAGATATCTACCTCTTGCAGGTACACCGCGTCCTGACAAAAAGTGTGCCATGAGTGACGATATGAAACCAAAAAAATCTCTAGCCTACCACCACGACCTCCGCTAACATATGCACCGCGTGCACTCCGTCCAGCATCCCTCGCCCGATTCTGTTCTTCCTTCACAGCATCCAGCAGGGTATCTGGCACACGCAAGTACTTGATCTAGAGGTCGATTCGCACAGTGATCAGCAGAAGGCCAGAGAGACGAGCATCGAGGCCTGGATCCAGAAACGCACTGTGCTTCCCCGAATATAACATTCCCTGAGCTTCCAAAACCTCTCGCCGTCCGCAGTTGTCTGATATACCTCTCGTAACGTAATATTCATGAAGTTGTCGCAGTTCACTAGATGCCCGTTGAAGGTCTCGCCGTTTTTCAACTCGACTAACTGTCAATCTAGGTTACGAGCGATTGCAGTGTTGCGAGATTGCGGGACTGACCATGGGTCTGTTTTGAGCGGCATTAAGGAGAGATAGAGGAAGCTGGAAGAAAAATGACCAAGATGTCGTAGTTACTAAATGAGTGTGCTCACCATGGTCGTTAATGAGAACGTTGAACGTCCGCCCGCGACTAACTGATCACAACCTTTGCAACGCGTTTGTGGCTGTGACGAGCCGTCTTCGGATTCCTTTTCACCAAGTGAAATACCATGTTACTACGTATACACAAACATCTCAGGTGTGATTATTTACTGCGAGCTCATATGTACCAATCTTAATATCCGCACAAGTCAGTGCAAAAACGATCTTTTTCGTTATTAGGTTGAGGTACCCCTTGGTATTTCCACCGCCAGGGCAGGTACGAATGGCGCAACCCTTCAAACCTTTCGCATGATCGACCCCCTGCATGCCCGACAACAGGTACAGACAGGTACTTCCTCAGCTGACTGGATGCACGCTCTGTGTATGACACGCAAGACATCTTATGACCCTCCTACTTACTCCAGACCATCGATCGTACCTGTGCGAATGTGCCTCCTTTGCACTACCGTTCGTAACGGCTTTCATTTAGAAATAAGCTCTTGTCTTGTTCTTCCAGCCAGTCTGATTTGCTCGATCACATATTGCTCTGACTGTGAGGCCTACGGAACAACACACAGACCAGATTCGACCAGGCTTGCACACCATGTACTTCAGATTCATCTCATCGTCGTGCAAACTTCGCGGAGATGGTGTGTAGTCCACCTTGCCTCCTATTATGAAAGTCCCTTGATCCCAGTGCCGATCGCATGAACCCCCTGACCTTCTCAAGAACATCTCGTGTGCGCACTTGTTAAGCAATGTGCGGTCGGGTCATACGGCGTGCCCTGGATCTTTCGAGGACCTCAGCTGGAGCCAATTGCCCCGTGAGCTAGAATCTTCCCTTGATCATGCGAAATACTCAAGCGCTCAAAAACGCCGAGCTTCTCATCTCCTGTGACCACGAAGATTATGAAATGCTGTATCATCTATTTGAAGCCGTGTAGTACACCTTGTAGCAAGAAATTCTGTTATCTGTGACGATCAATACGTGACTAGGGTCGCTCCCACATTTACGTTCAAATTCGAGGCGGCCGCAATGCTTATATCAGTTACGAATTTCTTTGTACTTCTGCGCACAAATAGTTGTAGCCACTTCTGCGATGCCATCGTGTGAGGCATTTGAAGTTAAACTTTCAGGATCCAGATCGTCACATCCCGAATACGAATGGGCTGAATAGCCGGTATGATTTCGAAATCGCGAAACCGGGGAATTGATAGTTTAAACTGAACACAGCTGCGATTGAATAGTATTACATACAAATGCGTACGCAGGCTGCCATAAATATGGCATGTGAATCAAAGGAAAATCAACAACGCGGTCAAGTTTTTTTCTCTGAAGGAAGGACTCATGTTCGGCTCCTCCACTGGGATCATTATAAGCCGGAGAGGCGCCTGAATGAATAGTTACTCAGTCAATTGACCGTCGTCAATAGAGCCTAGCACTTGATGGATTGAGGCTGCTACATAGGCGCCCTAGTCATTTTTGAGCCTTTTCGCTCCTCGTTATTACTTAATCGTCTTCCTGGTTTCGCTATGTCGAGACGACCCTGTCAATCTATCTGCTTGGGTCCTTGAATTTTTCCTTATTAATCACGCGCGTGTGTATTGCGACAGGCGGAGCGGAGGACCAAATGATGGGTGTTATGTATGGCATGTCAAAGTGATACACTCTTGACGATCGATTGTGCAGACAAAGAAAGCTCAAGTGTCATGCTGTGTCATGCATAACCTTGCATATGTTCGTTTCTAAATCTGAGCCTTGTGTGAGAGTCACTAATGGGAATAACTTAAGAATAGCTATGCCGAGCTACGAGGCCAAGACCACGGTTAGTGAAAGTCGCAGAAAGTTCACTGATTGACAGGAAACAGGGTGACTAAAATGTTTATTCTCTCACTCGTAATTACATATCGATGACCGAACTAGAGCATGGTTGCAACTTATGTCCAAACAGTGTGTGCTCAGTTATGCCGAGCAACAGCTGGTTCCACAGCTGTGTTGTTATAAATGTCTGGAAATTTTTGGACCTGTGATGATGGATCGGTAGTTTTGCTCAATGCTCCAGCCTCAGGAACATGAAAGAACATGAACTAGGCACGGAAATGAGGACACAGCAGAAACAGTTCTGAGCAATGCCAAGGTGTGCCTGTGGTAGTTGTGCCGACCTGAACGTGTGTATGATGAGTTCTGCCATATTTTGATCACATCACAGTATTGGAGTGGAAACAAGACATGAGCAGAACGTTCTCAGGAGGACATGGGACAGTGAAGTGTGGATTTGGGGAGTGAAAGGAGGCATCGGGACCAGCGTGGGATGAGAAAGGAAACGCCCATTCGGGGGTCAGGCACTGTTGATGTGCCTGAGCTGTAAATGATACTTGGATGAATTCCCAGCTCTCCCTGCCGTCCCTCCCAACTCTTTGCGACACCACCATCACCGACGACGACCAGACCTCCTTCATCGTCGTTCCCGTCCTCCAGCAGCTCCAGGCTCTGTCCCCACTCCAATACCCATGGCCCGGCGACCACCCTCGACTGCTGGCTCGTTTCGCCCTTGCACAGGCGGCGGCCGTCCAACGACCGCGACCGGCAGAAGCGCCTACTATGAGCATTATAACCCACAGTATACCTATGGTGATTATGACGTAGAGGAGGAAGAAGAGGAGAGTGAGGACGAGGACGTGTTTGCATTCTTGCCTCCGTCGACGGCTGAACAGCAACAGCAGCAACAGCAGCAGCAGCAGCATCAACAGCAATTACAGTACAATTATGTGGAGGACTATGCAGCAGGCAATCCCTCGGGCCAACTGTTCTCAAAGCCATCTCTGTCACCGCACATAGCCTATCCCGCTCCTACATTCGACCCCTACTCTCGTTTTCCTGCAGACTCAAGTGCTGGCCCATCGACGCCCCAATTTCAGTATTTCCAACCTTCCCCAGAAACCCCTCCATCAACAGACTCAAACAATCACAACTCCCCCGCCGACCACTACCGTCTCCACAGGATCAATAGTCCTGGAACTGCGATATCAGCCCAACGGCCCACGACCTCGGAATCCCGCGAGGTGCGGGTATCTCTGCCTGGGGGTGATCACGCTAGTGTGACAGCCAGTGAGAAGGACGTGGACATGGAGGCAGGTACCTCGAGGCGCAGACATCCGAAAAGACATGAATCATCCATCTCGGAATCGCTGAGCCTAGGTCGCAGTATTGTGGACGATGATGACGAGACGAGCGGAGATGGATCAATAAAGTGAGCCCCACTTCCTTCTCTTTTGAGGATCGGTACTGCATCTGCGGTGTGGACGTCGTGTTGCCTCTTTTCTGGCAGCTTCTTGCTTCTTTGTTTGTACTCGCGACGACAGTTTTACGTCCGCCGAATATCTGCAGCTCTGCGTGTTGAAGTGATCCACACACGCTTGCATGTCCTCTCATATGTAGTCGTCGTCTTTCTTTTCCATCGTTTTTTTCCTCGCCCGTTTTTTTTCCATGGCGTCTTGTACAGTGTCTTACCCTCCATCCTTATCCAGAATGGAGTTCGATTTTGACGCTATAGATGACGAGGATAGTCCTTTCCCAGAAGTCCGTGCCTCAGTTTCCAACATCGACGACCCAGATATGCCGGCTCTGACAATGCGGATGTGGTTTGTTGGGCTTATTCTCTGCATGATAAGCAGGTTTGTCGATTTCATCTTCCTAAAAAGCTTTGAAGAGCTTACCGTGCAATTCAAAGTGCGCTCAACGTTTTCTTCAACTTCCGTTCGCCAGCACCAACCGTCGTTCCCTTGGCCCTTCTCCTTATTTCATACCCTTTTGGAAAATTCCTTGCCTTCACCCTACCTATAACCACTTATCGGATTCCCATACCTCACCTCCCTCCCTCCATCGTGCCGATACCAAATGCAAACACCTCGCGGGTTGCTCTCTTCTTCGTCAACCTCATCCGGCCGCTGACATACTCACGTTCTTTCGAGTTCTCACTCAACCCCGGTCCATGGAACATTAAAGAACATGTCCTTGTATACATCATGGCTAACGTTGCCGTTGGAAGCCCATATGCTCTCAATGCCATCGTTGTCTCGGAGAGGTATTACGGCCTGGATTTTGGCTACTGGTTCGCTCTCGTCCTGGTTCTAGCAACACAACTCACGGGCTTTGGCTTGGCTGGTCTAACTCGTCGTTTCTTGGTGTGGCCAGCGAGCATGGTGTGGCCGCAAAACTTGGTCGCCTGCACCCTATTGAATACCCTCCATGCCGAGGATGAGGACGATGGCGTTGGCTTCGGCTTCGGCTTTAGGTCCAAGTCCGGAAAAGGCATGTCGCGTTATCGGTTCTTCATGATTGTAACAATTGGGAGTTTTTTCTTCTTTTTCTTGCCTGGTAAGGGGATGACTTCAATTGGTCCTATCAATACTTCGGATTTTAACATTTATCGTCAAGGTTTTTTGTTTGAGGCACTTTCTGTGTTCTCGTTTATATGTTGGGCAGCACCGAACAATGTCCCTGTAAACCAGCTCTTTGGTGTTTACTCCGGCCTAGGTATGAGTGTATTGACCTTCGATTGGACTCAAATCAGCTGGATCGGCAGTCCGTTGATGGGTATGTCCTCTCCTGAACCGTCGGTGTACGACACTGATTCTCCCGCAGTTCCGTGGTGGGCTCAGGTCCACGTCTTCCTTGGCTTCGTCCTCTTCTTTTGGATATTGACCCCCGCGTTGTATTACTCCAATGTCGGTACCGATTTCCCAGATAGAGTTATTGATCGATCTAATTCTATCCATTCATTAGTCGTGGTCTCTTGCATATTTCCCGATCTCGGCAAACGAGCCGTATGACCGCAATGGCCAGGTTTACGATGTCGCGCGCGTTTTGACCAAGCAAGATCGCTTCGACCTCGAGGCATACAACAATTATTCTCCCTTGTATCTTCCTGCTACTTATGCGATGACCTACTTGCTTGCGTTCGCACTGAGCACATGTGTTATCGTCCACACTCTCCTGTACCATGGCCGTAGTCTCCTCAACGGTATAAAAAAGATGAAGGTTGAAAGTGACGATATCCACGCAAAGCTTATGAGGAATTATCCAGAGGTTCCGGAATGGTGGTACCTAAGTGCGTTTACGGTATTCTTCGCTTTGGCTGTTGTTGCTGTCGAGGTAAGTACTTCATAGAGTAAACTTTTTGAGTCGCTCGCTAAGGTTTCCTGTAGGTGTGGGGCACGAACGTACCTGTCTGGGCGTTGTTACTCTCGTTGCTCCTTCCAATTATATATATCCTTCCTTCTGGGTTTATCTACGCGATGACGGGTCAGGGTGTTCGTCTCTTTCCTTTCAAATCTTTCAAAAATATGATTAATCTGGATATGCAGATTACTCTCAATATCCTTGCTCAAATCATACCTGGGACGTTGTTACCTGGTAATCCTATGGCTAACATGGTATGAGTTCTGACTCGCTATATATAGAATTGCTCCTGACGCTCCTGTCACATAGGTGTTCAAAGCATATTCGGTACAGACCTTGGCAGAGGCCACTTCATTTATCCAGGATCTGAAATTGGGCCACTACATCAAGGTTCCGCCGCGCGCTACGTTTTTGGGTGTGTAAAATAATCCTGTCGCCGTCCTGATCAATTACGATATTTGTCGTAGTTCAACTGGTTGCAACAACACTGGCAGCGTTCGTTCAAGTTGGTGTCAAGACTTGGATCTTTGCCAATGTGAAAGACATTTGTGAACCGCAGCAAAAGAGCCAGCTTACGTGCCCTCACAACCAAGTATTCTTTACTGCTTCTGCTGTCTGGTACGTCAACACTAGGTAGATCCATTCTATCTCTCGCTCACATGTCTGTAGGGGTCTGATTGGGCCTAGTCGACAATTCGGACCCGGATCAATATATCATCCACATCTATACGCCATGGTCATTGGAGCCTTCCTGCCTATTCCTTTTTGGTTCTGGCAACGGCGGTATCCAGACTCTTGGTTCAAGTATATCAGTACCCCAGTCATCTTGAATGGAGTTTCTGCTATACCACCCGCGACTGGTATCAACTACTCGTCCTGGTTCGCCGTGGGATTCATATTCCAATACCTCATCCGGAAGAGAAATTTCGCATGGTGGAGCAAGTTTAACTATGTGCTGAGTGCTGCTTTAGATAGTGGTATGTCTGGAATTCATAAACAGAGTTTATTGTTGGCTCACCTCGACATTTTGAAAAGGAACCGTAATTTCTCTCATGTTCATCTTCTTCAGCCTGCAGGTACGCCCCTTCTAAAATTCGGTCCTTTATACAAGGTCATGGAGTACTTTATTATAGTTCCCCAGGAATGGTACGATTACCGTGAATTGGTGGGGAAATTGGGTCCACCAACGAAGTATGGTTTTGTCCGTTATAAATGCCTGAAAGCGTCTAACAGTCACGATATAGCGGCTGATTGGCAACGAACGCCATTCCTTAAAATTCCGCCAGGAGGCATTCCGCAGCCTCAATAAATGTACATTATCACCTCGCATCGACACTCCTCCCCTTCTTTCGTCATTCTCCCATCACAAAATTGCTCTGTGAAGATTGGAATAGATTTTTCACATGTCATTCCTTTTTTTCTCGTCAACGCACACTCTCTAGCATTCTCCGCATCATCAACATACGGGAAGATATATCTCGCTTCCCCAACCCTCCATCCTTTATCGCCCTCTCAAATCTCACCGATTTGTCATTCTCCTAGAATACTGCCCACCTTTAGTTCTGTTTATGTCCCCTTGTCGTGTCCCTTTCATATCTTCATACAGGCTATTTGTCGTGGATTGACTCGAAAGATATTCTAAGTAAGTAGGTTAGAAGCTGATCAGAAGAAATATGAATTTTGTTGAGTATCAATACATACTTATGTAACAGTGCGATAGAACTTCCGACCACGTGGCGCTTTCTCTCCATCTCCATGGCATATACTGTTTCTGTCATTTTCAAGGTCTAAACTTGACTGTTACTTCGAGACGACAAAGATCCGTTATCTTCCTCTTAAGGTGAGGCATACACCATGCTGTCTCGCTTCGCAAAAGCTTTTCTTGCAATAACGGTCCTTCTCGTGCGTATTTGCCTCGCAGGGATCTATATTTCACTTAGTAAATCAATTTTAGTTTCTCTTGACCATGATGGCTTTCATCCATCCCAATCCTATGTCATATGTCGTTGGAGAAGGAGGCGTGGAGAAATCTTTGCCCCGACCATCCGATTACTTGCCGAGCCCGCCGTCCAATATTGTTCATGGCACGGTGATCATGCCGAAATTGGGCAACGAAACAGCGAAGTGCGTGTTGTGTTGTATACTTGGTCATCCACGCGTTAAACAAGATCAGAGCAGCACTTGGTCGCGCGACGTGGAAGTTAATGTAGGATTTTAAGGACACTGGTCACCTAGCGTCTAATATCGCGCTTGACAGGCATACTATGACACTTCGATTCCCTGAAGTACATTGCCTATTCTTTATGCGTAGAATATTAGCTGACGACACCGCTTAGCATCCAACACCCGACGAAAGAAGTGCGCTGAGCTCATATTTCCACCTCACATCGCGACTATATCCCTGTGGTGAATGCGCTGAAGAATTCCAGATGCTCTTAAAGAAATTCCCGCCCCAGGTTATTTGTCCATCTTTGATGATGTTGTTGCTGTAGTCTCATTCATCTCAGACAGCTTCTCGTCGTTCAGCATCGCTATGGTAAGATTTCCAATATTGACGATTGGGCTTTGTGATTTTATTATTTTTGCAGGCTATGTTCCTTACACAATGAAGTGAACAAGCGGTTGAATAAGCCAATCTTTGACTGTGCTCATCTGGATGACGAATATGATTGTGGATGTGGAGATGAACCCATCACGAAGACACCGTCCCCTTCTTCTGATCCAATGGATTTGGAAATTGACCCTAGTAAGGATGACCTCACGGGTGTTGGTATAATCAAAGGTGGAAGATAGCACTGGCAGACGATCATAATGCTCTCCAGCTTGTCTCATATTTCTAGATATATACAAATAGAATGGACCTCATACCGACATTGCTGCTAGTGTTTGACAAGGTCTCGCTCTTCTTGTTGTTCCCGTTGTGATGGTCGGATACACGATATAAAACACTATCTAGCGATACACCTTTTG
Source organism: Termitomyces sp. DKA19 (assembly GCA_018851325.1). Classification (NCBI taxonomy): domain Eukaryota; kingdom Fungi; phylum Basidiomycota; class Agaricomycetes; order Agaricales; family Lyophyllaceae; genus Termitomyces; species Termitomyces sp. DKA19. The sequence goes on along the minus strand of JABCKS010025226.1, from coordinate 3,280 downwards.
AAGTCATTACTTATCTGCTTGGACGACCGAGGAAAAGCCGGGGAATTCATTTTGCCCGGCCCTGTGCGTTCCTAGTGATATCTTGGCTCCGAGATGCGACGAGAGTATTTCCGAGTCCCCCGAGTCGCGTTTGCTGATTTGCTGAGTAAATAAATCTTGACTAGTGACTTTCAGTCGCTACTTTCTCGAAGTTCATACTTAGGTGAAATTAATATAAATGTAATCTTCAAGCTACCCTAAATTGATAGATACCGAGGACTTGTGTGATTGATATCCATGTTAGAAGTCTACTATTGGAATTGGGGGGATTCCCTATACCATGTAAATCAGTTGCTTGGTCCAGTGAGCAATAGATCCATAGACTCCAAGCGTTTTACCCACTGAGATGACGGGGCAGCGTAGTTGGATATCGCTTAGACTGTCGATAAGGCTGTCGAAGCGAGCAACGACCTCACCCATATCAGGTCGTTGGTCAGGATCACCACTCATCATGTCAAAAATCAACTGTCTCATGAACTCAAAGCCTTGCTTAGGAGGGATTCTCATGTTATGCCATCCCTAAAGTCACCGTTTCAGCTTAAGAAGTGTTGTAGAGAAGAGAGTTCGCACATCAAGGAAGTGCATCCTGAGCATATTTCCCAGGCAGTAGACGTCTGCAGCAAATTGATATTTGGATGGTTTGTCGACCCATTCTTTCTCCAGACTATTTTGGTTTTGATAGTTGATTGACTTGTGAAAACCGACGAGATAATACTTGATGGGTTTGTAGGTACGAGTATCAGGCTTTGCTAGTTTTCCCCTGTAATCAAGTGTCATCGATGGCTCGGCAGGGTGTGGCGTGGAGGCAAAAAGACGGGATGGATCAGCCATGATGTTATTGTCCGTACAATCGCTGTTTGCAAAGCAAAAGTCAATGTTGGAGTTGGAAGAGAAGGCTCAGGATGACGTGCCCGTGCGCAACATTATTCTCATGCATAAAGTGGAGTCCCTGCGAGGACAATTTCGTCATCTAGAAACGTAGAAGGAATCGTAAGAGAAATACCTCAAGGATTTGGCGAATGTATTCAATCACTTCTCCAAGAGTCTCGAATGGTACCAGTTGTGCATTATACAGTAGTGGCATCACTAAGAAGGCAAGACTGGTTTCACCTGGAGGGTACAATACGTCGAGAATGGGGATACAGTGGTTTCTTGAGTCCTGACTAAGTTCCGGAGATGAAAAAAGCTTGGAAACTTCGATCTTTTCCATGTAGTTCCACCTTAAGTCGACCTTCTTCAACGCAACAAGCATTCCATCAAGACGTGTTGCGTCTATGGTGTGCCCTGGCTTCAGATAATTCGTCAGTTGGCTGCAGAGGTCAGAGAAAAAGACTTACAAGAAGAAGGACTGCGTCCTCACACTCTGATATTTTCTGATGACCATTGAGCCAGGACGCTTTCCATCCCGGTTTATACCTCCTCCTGAGAGTGTATCCCCGGTCTTTAAGGAATTGGTAGTGTTTGCTCCAAAGTGATTCATTGATAGAGAGCTCATCGGAGCCAGTGTAAGCATGAACAACTTCTTGCTGAAGTCTGTTCGGGCTACCGGGTGTGAATGCGAAATTCATGTTGATGAGCCATCGCAGCTGAAACTCGTTCCTTTTATCGTTCGAAAACAAGAACGCAATCGATGCCGTCAGGGAACTTAGGGCGAACAACGGAAGACAAGGTTTCCAACTGTCAGGAAAAATCTTTGTCCACATACAACCTAGAAGCATCTTTACAAGTGAAGTTGCGACGGATCGGCCCATATGCAAATGAAATTGGTCACTAAGACAACATTTCCGTTGATAGGCAATACGATAACCTAGACAGGCTGAAGAGGTTCTGCAAAGTGTACAAAGGACATAGAGATACCGATAGAAGAACAAGGAAAACTGCAACGGGAATTTGTGGGTCCACGTTGATGTTCATGATTCGATACGTCTCCGCTGACCACAATAGTTTCCCGATTGGTAGAAGTAAGTATATTTCACCACAATGCCATGCCGACGCAATCGCACTTTTAATTTCCGTAATGATCAACCTTGATGATGGGGGTCGTAAGTATAGTATGAGCTACATATTGCAACCTGATATGATGAGCCATTCAGGACTTCAAACACCAGCCTGGGAAGAACACTATCTCGTCTAGCTGGGAAATGAGCTGAGAACTCAAATGTATCAATGAATGAATGAATCGGTGACTCTTTGATCGCTGTTTTTCTCCTTCTCGCTAATCGGGCTCCAAGCTCCAAGCCTTCACGACACTCGTTGGCCAAAAACCTCGAGGCATCAACGTTTCATTGATCAATGTCCAACCTATTGTCTATTCTTCCATGAGATATTTATCTATCTTCATCCGCCAGTACTCAGTACCAATGCGCAGGATAAATAATTGGAGACAAGGACAGGTCCTGCCATTCTGCCAATTTCATACAACTGACACTTTCTTCTTCCTCCTTCTTTCTCCTTCTGAACTTCTTCAACTCCACTCAATTTGAATGAGTAGCCCACAGAAAGACCCTCTTTAGGCACGATGAAAAAAGAGAAGAAAAAATGATATACAAGCTGTGCAGATATATGGCCAATCACCTGTAGCTATGAGTGACCCGACCCAAGAACAACCCTAAACCCCTTCAGAGAAGCACTGATCTCCAGTTGGCTATTGAATTGCATGCGGCGAACTGCCTCTCTTTACTATAGGGGATTGAAATTGAGGATGCACCTTCGACTTGAAATTTCAAGTTGAGTGATAGAATAGAATAATACTGTGCTCACAACCAGGCCATATAGCACGTCAAGTTGTACAATTAATGGAGATTCGATTGATATAAACATGCAAGGATAGAATTCGACGTATTAAGAACAAATCTTTCTCTTGACACGAGTCCCGAATCTTGAGCTCGAGAACAAAGGAAGCCTGGCGATGTTTTTTGCAAGCAAGCAGAAATGTTGCATGCCAAACTCAGATCGTGAATGTAAACAGTGGTCGAAAGGATTGCAATGTACTTTATCGCCCTGAGCATCATCAAGAGGACATAATCTCCTTCATGGGTCGACCACCAGTTGATTCGATTGAATTGCTTATTCAAAATGACGTAGTTCTTGTGGATGATTTGGGTCTCGAGATTTGACTTGAGTGCAATGTTGTTGAGGGATGACTTGTCAAATCATACGTGTACCGCCACAACGCGCACCACTTAGGTGGGGCGCGATCGGTATTTGTTTTTCTTGCCATCAAACCTTAATTATTTTTTTT
>JABCKS010025225.1:0-11216 GCA_018851325.1 Termitomyces sp. DKA19 | reverse complement strand
CAGAGTTCAAAGCAGAGCAAGGCATAGTAAGTTGTCTTTTGCATTTTGCTAGAGCATCATTAACTTCTTCCAGTATGACTACTGCTAGTCAGAGAACAATCCTAAAGGCTGCTAGTATCCCACTGGTACCCAACTCTGCTATTACTGTGATAGCATAAGAAAAGGTTGCTCTTATTATAGACAATTGTCAAGGAGTTGCAGAGGCCATTTTGTTGCTACAATAGCAACCAGAGCTGCCCTTATCTATCAAGTTAGGGACTTTATGAGGAGGTAAAGGGAGTTAGCAGCTATGGGGCACCCCATTCAGATCAAGCACTCAAGCTTGAATCTGCCAATAGAGCAGGACAAGATGATGGTGAGAGGTCAGGCAGTTGCTAGGGGCAAGCAATCTCAGAAGAGTTGGGATGAGGTTAGCAGGAGTAGCAACAAAGAACCTCTGGCTTAAGCCAAACAACCACAGACCACCACTAGCATCATGGAGTCTGAGGATGACATTGAGATGTGACTGGCAACCCCAGTAGCAGAGGCAGAAGAGACAACTATTCCAAAGGAGATGGACTTAGCAGCAGGAAAACTAGAAGAAGGTACAAAGGTACTAGCAGAGCAATGGATGAGGAGGAGGAGATGGTGGTTGAAGAGGATGATGAAGAGGAATGGGGTAGTGTACAGGTGACTGGAGAGGTTGATAAGGAAGAGGATGAAGGAGAGGGTGGGGTAGAGGTAGCAGAAGCTCCAGTGCCAGTAAGTTACAAGTTCATTTTGTTGCTCTTTATTTTACTAACAATAATGTTGCTAGATACTTTGTACTCCAGCTTCCATGCATGAGGTTAGCAATAACAACCTGGAATAGTTAGATTAAGACCTAGCCTTACCTGAGCCATTAATGCTAGCTTTATTGCTACAGGAGTTTGAGGGAAGGGCAGCTAAGCTGGAGTATTGTTTCTAGCAGTTGTTGGACAAGGCCAGGGCAGCTCTCCTGGAGGCTCATACCTGCTACTCCATTGCTAAGCAGTTGCTGGCTACCCTGGAGAGTTATTAGTGAGACTGCCAGGCTTTCTTGGCCTGGCAGAAGGAGAATGAAATCAAGGAAGGAGAGAAGGAGGAGGTAGGGGATGTGCCTAGCAATGATGCTGACCTTAATGTCTAGTGACTGCTGTCCTCTAAATATTCTTGATCTTTTTGTCATTATTGCAGACTAGCCCCTTTAAGGGGCTTCCTATTTTGCTGTATTATAGTATAGACTGGCCCCCTTAAGGGGCCTTTTAGAAAAAATGTAACATAGTAAACTGAAGTCAGGAGAGAATTAAGGAACAATATAAGGAACAGAAGGTAAGTGAAATCAAATGAGGTTTAGAACCAAGAAGGAAAGACAAAGACAGAAGAATTGCTATATACTAGCAATTGTTGCTTGGCCTAGCAACAAAAGGGGAAATGCTCAGTAAATTATCACTAGCAACAAAAGGGGAAATGCTCAGTAAATCATCACTAGCAACAAAAGGGGAAATGCTCAGTAAATCATCAGGATAGTGTGTTAGCAAACAATGTCCTTGGATAATATACTTGAACCTATTAGAGGGTGGCATGAATATAGTGTCAATATATATCTTGCTGGACAAGAGTGCTAGTGTAGCAACAACTGGTGAAATAAGTACTTTTGTTGTCTGGTGAACCTAGCAGATGTAGCAAGTATGAATATATCATATGATGTTGGCACTAACTTGGGGCCACCAAAAGTGTTCCAGTAGGGCTGAGTAGATAGCAAAAAGTCCTCTATGGCCCAAGTTGTTATGTATTGCTTGTAAGATTTGTAAGCAGCAGTCAGTAGGAATAAATAACTTGTAGGCACTATCCCTATTTCATCACTATAGCTTACTATCTGCAGTAAAGAACATAATGGTATAGCAAATAAATTTGGTACAGGCATTGTCACTAAGGTCATCTGGCCTGACTAAATTACTAAGCCACTTCTTGACCAACTCAATATGAGTGTTGCTAGTGATGGCCTTAGTAGAATATGGCACATCACTATATTTGGTAATAGCATCATCATATAAAGGCAGAAAGTTGTCAGCAGTCACTAAGCATGGAGCTGCTATATCAAAAATGTCACTAACAAATGTCACTAAGGGCTGGTACTCAAGGACTGGGGGTAGCAATTGTGAAGCTGAAGAGACATGATGAAGAAGGGGGTAGAGAAGTTGAACTTAGTGAATGAAGCCATATAGTCAATCAATCTAATCCTCATATATGAAGTTGTTACTATCATCAGAAAGAAGGTTACTAGGTTGTAGTGGTTGTTGTAAAAGTCCATTTGGGCCATGGAAGGTACCTTTGACATGTATGAGCTCAAAGTGAAACATTAAAATTGCTATAATCTAGCAATTCATACTAGCAGAGGGCTGAATATCAGGGTTTTGAAGCATACCCTTGATGTAACAAGCATTGACTTCAATGATGAGGTTCCTAACTCCTATAAGGTATATTTGTAGGGCCTACAGAGCTCAGTAGAGGCTATAGAGCTTGAGCTTAGGCTGACTGAATTGTGATTCCCTGTTATTAAGCCATGATGGACTCAAAGCAATTATAGCAATGTTCTTTGCAGTTGTTGCTATAGCACTGGCAGAGGTAGTAGCCTATAGTGATGTATGATATATCAACCACTAAGATGACAGGGTCAGATGATTCATAGTCAATGGAAATAAGGGGCTTAGCATTTTTAAGAGCTTTATTGAGGTCTTGCTGGGCATTGACTTGGTCAGGACCAAACTCAAAAGGGACACCAGTATATGTGAGTTTTGTTAAGTCATTAGCATGGTGAGCAAAATTCTTAACAAAAATCCTAAAGATGTCAACCAAACCCAAAAAGGCTCTAACTTCTGATAGCAACTTGCAAGGACCCTATTGCTTGAGTAAGGCTAAGTGACTTTTGTCTAGAACTTGACTACTAGATGTGCAAACATGTTCCAAGATCTTGAATGTTGGGGCATATAAGACAAGCTTGTGACCAGAAAACATACTGCTGCAGTACTTCATTCACTGGAGAATTTGGTTAAGAAGCTCAAAGAACTTTCAGAAAGCTATGTGAATATTTGGGTTAGTGGGATGCTTAGTGGGAATACTGTTAACAAGCTTCCAATCTTTGGGACCCTTAGCATCAACATTATCAATAAAACTGAGTACATTATGGGGGATCTTGGGCTGCAAGATAAAAATGACATCATCATGGAATATTGGTATAGAGTTGATCCAACCCATTGGTAGGGTCACTAAACAGAGAGTGACAAATGGGGTTTGGAATGTTGTTAAGTTATAGGAGGCTGGGTTGATTAGTTACTTATCATAACTAATAAAGAGGTCTAGTGTCACTCCTTAAATACATCTAGTAAATGACTCAGCAACATGATCTGGGAAAGGGGACACTCCAGAATAGCAAATGGTAACATGATTTAGTGGCTCTAGACTGTGTACAATCCAGAGCTTACCACTCTTCTTGAGGACACAAAACTAATAGGATTGGTAAGCAGAGTTTGAGGGTTCATAGACACCAGTCTTAATCTCATCACAGATGATCTCATATACTTCTTTCTTGAGACCTGGGGGAATAGAGCAATTATGCTGAACCCAGGGGATATGGGGGATTGTTGGTATCCTAACTGGGGAAAAGAAGTTGGAGCAAAAGCTTCCTCATTCAGAATCTTCCCAAGCAAGGCCCTTTCCTGCTTAACAACAAGATCAACAAGGACATTAAGTTTGTCACTAGTGAGAAACCCAGTGTCATAGTCCTTAACAAATGTCACTTGTCAGTTGCTAGTGAATCACTGAGTTGGTATGAATGGAGGAGGGTTTTGGTCAAGTAGTAGCATAGTCACTAGTGAATTGCCAAGGATTTGTTGCTTAATTCTGAAATCTTTGCTAATGTGACTAGCAACAGGTTTGATCTTCATAGTGACTGGCTTGTATTTCTTTTTCACCTGGACACCTTTTCTTTTAGCAGGATTATTAGCAATATACTGTGCAGGGAAAGGAATGTTAATATAAGTAGGTGCAATATCTGTAACACAAGTATTGAGGGGTAGAGTCTGTCCAAGAATCAAAGGATTAGAAATGTTAGTAGAAACAAAATAAGACCTAGGCAGTAATGAAGAAGAGCAAAAATCACTAGCAGTAGCATAAAGGTAGGCCAAGGTAGGGTCTGTATGTATACAAGATGTTGTAAGTAAAATATTGTCATTCAAGTTACAAGAAGCTATATACATTGCTAGACCAGTTGAATAGTCATAGCTGATAATTGTTGCTAAGTTGTTAGTGTTGTTGCTATTCAGATTAGTGCTGAAAGGACTAGGGCAGTTCTGTCTTGTAGCAAACTTTTTGACAACTGTTTCTTTTAAATTTTCTTTGTAGAAATGTTGAGATCATTCATCACATGCCTGAATTGGGGTCTGTAGCTGTAATGGTGGTCTTGCTGTTGCTAAGAGTATTGACCACACTTCTTATTGATATGTCAAAGGGTTGATTAAGGAGGCTGTCATATGTGGGAGACTGTAATACATGAATCTGTAGATACAGTGTCAAGTTGCCAATGGTGCAAGGTACATTCATGGTGAGTCCTAGTGATCAATCCAATATACTATTAGTGCTCTGCATATTCAGGATAATACCAGGATCATAAGATAAGCCAAGATTGTTTGCAACTTCTGCTAACATAGAGATAATTTGTGACCTGCTATTTGTGATGCATTCTATTTCTTCTCAATTATTGATTAGCATCATAATGGACCTAAGCAACTGGAAATCCTTAGTAACTGTTAAGACCACTGGCTCCTACCTAAGAGGTAGTGACTTGATGTAAGCTACTACTGAATCAACTAAAGAGACCTTGGCCTGGTCTGGGGTGAGTCCATTAGCAGTACTAGTATTGGAACTTAGTAAAAACTGTGGCTCATCTATAGCAAACATTGGTAATGCTTCTTCAAAGATGTTGCTAGGGTCCTATACTATGTTAGCATTTGTTCCTGCTAGTTGCTTAAGTATAATAGCTGTCCTAAGCTGATTCCTAATGTCTGGTGCTATAGAGCAGAGCTTGCCTACTGAAACTGTGACCTGGGTGCTTAAAACTCGATCAAATACAGCCTTTGATTGTTCAATGTTATAGATAGGGGGCATAGTCCTATAGGTGGCATTGTTACAGCAATCTGGAGCAGCAAAATTTCTATTAGCAGATGGAGCATAGCAAGCAGGGATACCAGAAAACAGATGAACTGGAGGCTGGGGTACAGTTTCAGTAGGCTTAACAACAGTGGGCAAATCCTTAGTAACAGATCTTTCTGGTGCTTTGCCTTTGTCAACTAGCTTAGCAGTAGGAGTTGGTACAGGGTTAGGAGAAGGGGTAGTTGCCAATGTGTCATTAGTTACTGGTGCAATGGGGGCCTTGTTGCTAATGGTTTGGTAAGAGGTGCAGGGACCCTGTACACTATTAAATCTTTTGTCAGCTTATTGCAGAGCAAATAGTTCTTGTTTTAAAGCCTTAATATGTTTGTCCTTGGTTAGCAATCTACTGGTAGCAATGTCCTGCTGCAATACCTCATGGATTAGTGACTGCTATATAGTCACTTGCCTGAAGTCTGGGTTAGTGTTAGATGAGAGTCTGCTGGTAATGATTTGTCCAGGGTTTAAATAGTGCCATTCCTCAATATGATCTATATACAGCCATTTGCCAAAGTGATTTGGGATCATAGTCCCTGACAGTAAGACAATCTTGCCTTTAGTATTGCAATGGATTTTGCCCTGCTGGATCACATGCTCTAGTTTTATACAAGTGCCTCATACTATAGTATGACCAGATTTGCTACAGAAGTGGCAAGAATTGCTGAACTAATTTTGCTGATAGAGCTGACTGCTATTAGCAAAAAGTGCTTCCAGGCATTCCAGGGCACTAACAATTGCTGTGGTTGTTACTAATTCAATAGCTTCTTATTTAGGGGTAGGTGATGGTGTAGTGGAAGTGATAGCAGCAGGTGCTGGGATGATACTGGGAGTGCTAGTGACAGATGTGGTGAGAGTGGTGGACTTGATTGTTGCTGTATCAGTTCCCTTCAATACCCACTTTGCACCTTCAAAGACCTGTTTCACATCATAAGGATCTTCTGAGTGGTGATCAGGAAGCATGATTTTGAGCCAACAGATGATTTTAGACCAAAGTGATGTGGGGATACCTTGCTTGAATAAGTGACATTCTTTATTTTGGTAAAGTTTGCCATTAGCAAGGAGCTATCTAGCAATCCATTGGAAATCCCAATAGTAGTTAGAAAATTATTCTAAAGTTGCTAAGCCACTGTTGAAGGTCTGGTTGACAAGTTGCTTAAGGTTGCTAAGAGTATACTATGCACTATTGTCAGCTTCAGGGTATTACTGAGTACAGTTACCAACATCTCCAACTATCTTATTTGGACAGCACATGACCTAGGGATTAGCATGAGACTTTGCACAAGACCTTAGCAACTACAAGATTTTTTGGATCACAAGCAATTATCATATGGAGCCTAGACTATGCATCTAGAACAACCTTGTCAAGAGCCCCCTTAGCAACATTTGCTAGCAACAATTCTTAGCAACATAGGCACTTCTCTTTCAAAATGCACATATGGACATGTGACTTCTTGGACCCTTCATTTTTTTTGTCTTGATTACTAACATACTTGAATAGCATCTATACTTCAGATATGGACATTTGGTATGCTCTTTATTTTTATTCTGACACATATTATACACTTTTTGACATCAAATACTTATGTTTAGTTACTATCTTAATATCCAGTATGCATTTTGGCAGATGCCATTACCTGTGGCAACCACCTTTCTTTTTAGGCTACATTACTTACAAACAGTATAAATACCCCCTGTACATACCTAGTAAAACAACAAAGAAAAGGACAGAGCAACTCCCAAGTACTTGGCCCTCAGTATCTCCCTCAGCTTCAGAGCTCATTCTCATTCATACTTGTCATTGTTAACAGCTTAGTGACAAGTCTTAGTGACCTTGTCCTTGATTTAGCATAGTACCAAGTATGAGTGTCTTAGTGTTATAGTGTCTTAGCAATATTAGTGACTATAGTTAGTGACTAGTTCTTATTTGTTTCCCAAAGTTTCTTCATGTTTGACTTATGTTCTTGCCCCCTTTCCTTCCTTACCACTGGGCCTTTACTGACCTTAGTAACAACCTCTTAGAGATTGTCAACTTAGCAATTTTTCTCACCTTACTCCCCTTCATAACTTAGCAACTTCTGCTTACCTTACTGACATTCCCTTCACATACCACTTTGCCCTCTATCCTATTTCCATTTTTGTTTTGTGACTTAGGCTGATGTTAGCAACTCCTTTTACTTGCACTCCTTTTACACCCTACTCCATATAGCTCTCATTCTCTGGGATGATTACCAACTTGCCCTTTTACCTTTCCTACTGCCAGCTACCCTATTTGGTTGCTAGTGCATTTTAGGACTTCTTTTGGTTTCCTGCATAGCAGCTAGGTAGCATAAGAGCACATTAGCCAATAACACACAGTTTATAAAGGAATAAAATTAATGGGCATTGTCAGTGACTATAAACAGATTAAATATATGAAGCAACAAGCTTAAACAGACTTGGAACCCAGCATTTTGAAGATGCTATAAAAAGTGCTAGTATAATATGTGACTACTTTGACTATGAATTCTTGGAAGGTCATCTTGGACAATGGTAAGATGCATATATAGGCTAAAAAGAGAAACATATAGATGTTACAAACTGCATATTTACACCCACATCAGAAGCTGCACCAAATAAAGTTCATTATCTATTGAACTGAGACTTGGACCCTTACAGGCTCATAGAGAAGATACTTCTAAAAGGTTTCTTGATAACTGAGGACAACATAGTACAGTTCACCCAAGCAAAGACAGGAGATAATAGTAAAATAACATAAGTAACATTGTGAATGAGTATACAAAGGAGTGACAGTATATTAAAGGTAAAAAGCCTACAAACTAATATGATTTAGGACCAAAGACATAGTAGCTATCTAGCTGTTATTTCAGGTTGTTAATCTAAGCAGAGGCAAACTAAAAATGCTACTAGTCTTAAGATCTATCACACTAATTGACAAGAGCTTCTGAAGAGTAAGTTCAGCTTACTAGAAGCATGACATATAAAATGACTTCAATGATACACCAATATACTGTCAATTGAAGGAATGCAAAGTGGAGGGAAACTTAAGAGAAAGCTTAAAGAGATAGGTGGCTATGCATCAAATAGAATGGAGGTTGATTTGGTGAAAAGACCAGTATAGTGCATGATATACAGATATATCATGCTGATACATAAGTATAGTGAATACAATATTTCATGGTCCTGAGAATAAGAGTTCTGATATTGGTTTGAAATGCAAATATAGTTCACATGCAATATCAACACAATCATAATTACCAAACCAGCCACTCTAACAACATATTATAAAGCATAGTTTGTAGCTTCAGTTTTGCTAAGCACAGATAAGCCAATTATTGGCATCATCAAAATATAGTAATTTCTGAACAATATGAACTTTCAAGCATAATATTGCATTTAACTTATGGAGCTGTTCAAAAGATGATATAACTACTATATACTATATTACTGTGATAGTATATTAAAAAAATAACAATAGCAATATGAAATAAAATAAAAAAAAGTATAAAACCAGTTGGTAGGGAGATAAAAGGAAGGGAGCAAAATATAAAGAGAACTGCTAGCTATATTATGGGCTATACAATCACACATACAGTAAAAAGGTAGCTAGAATGCAGCAAAATATGAAGACATCTACCAGCTATATCATGGGCTATATACATCAAATGTACATTGAAAAGGTAGCTGTTTATCAATGTTTAGTGACTTAGACTAGCAACAGTGACATTCCTCACTTGTTCCTTTTTTACCACACCCATCTTTCCTTGCTTTTATTCTCTGGAATGTGTACTAACTTGTCTTCATACATATATTACTTCCTATTGCTAGCTATCTGATCTGGCTGCTTGTATCTAGGTTCTTTTTCCCTGCATGGCAGTTAGGTGGCATAGAAGCATATCATTTTAAAGTTCACTATGAGGGATATTTTAAGTAACTATTCAGCCAGAAACTAGAGCTCAAATAAAACATTGCTTGGAATCTTCTGCTGAACTCTTCAATTATTCCTTATATACAACTTCTAGTTTATCCCCTACTTTTTCTCTACAACCTCTTGCCAACGACTTAAAAGCTGCTAGGAATCTCTTAGAAATTAGCAAAATACTAAGTGACTTCTCAGGAGCTTTTGTTGCAAGTTTTCTTAGTGCACCTCTATTATTACTATTAGCTACCAACTCATCAATCTTCTTTTCTAAATTCCATTCCATTCTTACCTTGTCTACTAACACTCAGAATCTCCTTTCCCTATTATTACCAACAATTGCTAATATGAATAACAATTCTGTTGCTTATTATGCTTGTATACTACCCTATAATAATATGACTGCTTCAAAATAGGACAAAAGTTGCTCCAGAAAGCTTCTTTAGTACTTCAAGAAATTGAAATATCTCTTTACTAACTGTGATATTGCTGACAATATCCAAGAAAAAGGATATACAGCTTGCTATATTTTCTATGATATGGCAGAAACTTGGCTTAGTATACTAGAACTTAGTAACAATATAGTAATTGATGATAATATATCTAGACCTTACATATATTAGGAATAGAAAGTAGCAGTACTTGGATTGTACTTTAGTGCTGACACTAGTACACATTGTACTCTTAGCAATCTCAAATAACTTGTCAACCAGACTTTCAACAGTGAACCTTGCAACTTTAGATCAGTTCTCTGACTATTACTATAACTTTTAACACATTGCTAGGTAGTTTTTTGCTAATAGCAAGCTCTACTAAAAAAAGAATGTTACTTATTCTGGCAAGGTATCCTTACATTACTATGGTTAAGAATTATCCACCATCTAGAAATCACACTTTCTAATCACTATCTCAAGAATCCATATAATGTAGACCAAGTCTTTGAAGGTACTAAGTAGGTATTGAAAGACACTGATATAGCTACAACCAAATTCAGCACTGTTGCTACTACTGTCACTAATATTTCCAGTATCATCTTAATGCCCACTCACTATTAATGCCCCCACTACATTGTCCCCTGCCTCTAAATATAAGACTCTGAAATTAATAACTATCACAGCAATTGTTAGCACCTTAGAATGCCTAGAAGCTTGATTCACCAATAGCAGCCAGCTCCATTAGTCTTTTAATAGCTCTTGTCACTTTTGTAATGAAACAGATTACATAATGGTTTATAGTACTTATATCAAATTGGAATATATAATTTAACAGGGTAAAATTTGTCATAATACTAAAGAAAAAATTGTCTTGTTATCAGGTGCTATGATTTTTAACTACTTTGATAAGCAACTTTATATAGAATGCATAGAAAAATGGCATTGTCTTAATTCAAGATAAATTATTACTGGTAAACTCTTATTGAACACTAGCTCTGATTTTAAGTAAGCAACTATCCAGCAGTCAATAATTTATGAGGTACTATAATAAGATGTTACTACTAGTTAATTGCTAACTAAAAATAAATATATTGAAGCTTTGAAACAAGAACTATTTGCTGTGCAATAAGCTAGTAAGAAGTTTGATAGTGTATAAGTCCCTTATATACCTTATCAAATAACTAACAATACTGCTAAAGTGACTCCAATGACTAGCAATACTTTGGCAACTACTTCCTCTTCTGACTCTATACTGACTCTTGTTGCTAAGCTAGCTGACAAAGGCAAAGTATCTAAATAATCTGTTACTACTGATTTGCTCTCCTATTGTTAAAGAACCTGAGCCTATTAACCAGCCCTTTATCTATCCATTCTCTAGTATTCCTGATTACTATACTCCTTCTACTAACTCAAATTTTACTGCACCTGATTAATATAATAACAGTGCTTACCAAACTCCATGCCCTCTATCTATAACATTGAACAGTCCAAGGCAGTTTTTGATATGGTTTTAAGTACTGAAGTTATAGTATTAGTTAGTGAAACTTTATAGCTGTTGGCTATAAGTAGAACAATCTTGCATGTTTCATGCAGTAGCTGAATCAGACCAAAATATTGGATTAGACTAGATATGTTGTAAATACAAGATGTTATTCTTATAT
>JABCKS010025224.1:7135-21314 GCA_018851325.1 Termitomyces sp. DKA19 | reverse complement strand
CAAAGTCATGGTATTGAGTAATTCTGGTTGAGGCAGAGCTTCCATTAAAGAGTTGGAGTTCTAAAGGTTTGTCTAGCATGCTTTGGAGAATGTCCAGCTGGTTGCTAATGAAGGTGCCAGAGGCTCCACTGTCAATGAGGGCTGAGAGGACCATTGAGAAGTTGTCAAGTTGAATATTGATGATAAATGACTGCATTTACTTAAAATGGAAAGTGGGGGGGTCTGAGGCTTACCAATGGTGTCCTCCAGGGTTTTGAGGTGAGGCAGGCCAGTTGATACAGGGATTGGTGAAGCAGAGCCATGGAAAGCCTAGGAAAACAGAAGTAGAAGTGTGTAACTTAGTGACTAGTAGTTGGAGATAGAGTTGCTGTCAAAGAGTTTAAGGAGGATAGAGGTAGGAAGATGCTGAAGATGTTGTGGGGCAAGTGCTGCCAGGGACTTGTCAATGAAGTTGTTAGTGGCACCACTGTCTACTAGGGTCAGGATTGAGTTTGCAAAGAGGAGAAAGGTAGTGCAGAGGAGTAGGGTATGGATAGAGTGAGATGGAAGGTGTGCTGGGAAGTTGTCCAGAGATGAAACCATTATGCAAAGAGATGCTGCTAGGGTAGAGAAGATGTTGATATCAAATCTGCAGTCTAGTATGTCTTTGGGATCTAAACCACTGACTTGTTTTCCATAAACTGATAGTTGCAGTCTTCCCTATTAATGGTCCATACAGCATGTCCCATCACCTAGCATTTAGGGCAATCATTGATGAAATGTCCCTACTTACTACATAGGATGTATGCATCCTCCTTTTGTTGTTTTTCCTGTGTTTTCTTCAGTACATTAATCCAAGGCCTATTCCAAATTTGTTTCTGCATAGGGCTTCCTGATTTTCAGTGGAGAGTCTAAAGTGTTGCTGGGATCCTGGGACTCATTGGGGTCAGCATCCATGAGTCCCAGAACCTCATCAAGATTAGCAGCATTGAGCTGGGTGGATGGGCAAGGCCCTAGGAGTTAGTTGGCACTGAGGAGTCCTTGTCTGGGGGAAAAGTGGGGTGCAAGATTGGCTAATATTGCCAACAGTGGTGGTCAATGGCCATTCACTGCTCTGGGTTGCTAATTGTTATTGCTAGGAGTGTTTCAGGCCATTTGTGGGTTTGTATTTTCACTCTAGTCTTCCCAATAACATTGATTGACCTGAGTGACAAGGGCTTTGTAACTGTTATAGGTGGTCTGTTTGGGATTAAAGCAGAGAATATTTTTGATTCACTGGAGTAGGGCATGACAAAGGACAAATTGGAGAGCATTGTAGTTTCAGCTAGTCTCATAGGCTTTTTGTCTAAACCAAACAATGAAGGTGGTGAATCATTTGTTATCACACATCCAGAGATGGAAGAGGTTCTCCTTGGCTTCTGCTTTAGTATCAAAGACTCTAAACTTACTGGAGAACTCCTGAGTGAATATGAGCCAGTTGGAGAGTACAGTGTTATTGGGGTTGAATTGAAGTAAAGCCATATAGTGGTCAAAGGCAATAACTTGCAGATACAAGGCAGCAAAGGCTACCTGTGAGCTTTCAAGTTGAAAAATGATGGACTTAGCTTGGAGTAAGGCATTGCATCAAGAAGATCCTCCATTTTCAGGGGTCATGGCCAGTGAAGGGTTTGGGCTTTTGTATGTCAAGTTTCCCTTCCCAGGCCTGTGCATTGCAGATGTCATCCTAGGTATTTGAATTTCAGGGTAAGTATCTGGCCTTGTAGTAATAATTGTTGTTGTTTCTATTACTGCATTATGAGAGAAAGTTGTTTATGGCTGGGCTCCATCCACCTGGAGGTCTGCCATTGGGAGGTTCCAGGGCCCAGCAGGGAGGAGGGGGTCCCCCCAGGGGTGGCTGTTCAAAGCTATTAGTATCAGCAAGTCAGTTAGGGAATTGATTTGGCAAGGGTCAAGAATAATTTGTAGAGAAAGGGGGCCTGGATGCTCCTGGGCCTGGGGGTGGGCACAGAGGAGTTGGGACATTCTGGCCAGAAAGAGTGTTCAGGGGGACATTATTATGGGGAGTGCAGAGGTCAAAGTGAGGTGGTCTGTCCTAGAATGGGCTTGGGATTCCATTGTTAGGGGTGGGTTCTGCAGTGGAGGCTCTGGTATTGTTGACATAATAGGAGAGAGTGTGGTTGGAGGCAGTGTCATTATTGGCAGGGGGTGGTGAGGCTTTTTGGGTATAAAGCTCAGGCTCAGTGGGTTAGTCCCAGGTGTGGAAGGTGTTGGGGACAGTATTGGCCCTGAAGCAAGCAGAAAGGCCCAAAGTATGAGCAGTAGGTTGGTCAAAGAGTCCTCTCACACAATTGAGGGATCTGAGAATGTCAAATGCTGCATTGAGTTCTTCCTGCTGGCAGAGGTTAGAGGCTGGGGGCTTCTATTTGTGTTTCAATGGGCTCCCTCTGCACATGGAAGGAGTAGGTGGGGTCTACTAGATCCTCAAAGTACCAAAGGTTTAGGCTGGTATAGATTCTTTGACTAGGGTGCAGAGTTCATTTTAAAGGTTGGCATCAATTCTCAGAGTACTTTGTGTGGTTTCCAGGAGGGTGCCCTGTAGATAGCATTTTTTAAAATTGAGGAGATGATCTGCCCATACCTCCAGAGTATCAGCAGCATCAGAATGTCTGAGGTTAATCAAGAGGGCATGAGTGCATCTAGCAAATTCTCAGGAGGGCATAGGCACATTTGGCAAATTCCACAGGGGAGAGGCAGAGGGAGCAGAGAATTTTGTCACACTGTTGGAGGTAGGTTTCAACCTGTTGCTGTCTTGGAGAGGGTAGAGCTGGTGCAGGGGGGGCATAGCCATTCAGTTGCACTGGGGGGTCCAGAGGTATAGCAGGGTGTGGGTAGTGTAGTGATGAATGGGGCAGGGTAGACAGGATAGAGCAGGGCTAGAGGTGCTCTGGGTAATCCTCTGGAGTACAAGTAGGAAAGGGCCCCATCTATGGGAAGTGTCAAGGGGTAGCACCAGCTGGGAGGTATTTTCTGACTGACAGAGAGAGCATAGAAGGTTGGGTTCAGATCCAGGGTCCAGTGATAGGGAGCATAGGGGTCCAAAAGTGGCCCTGGATAGAATTGAGCATAGTAATTTTCAGGAACTAGCCTACTATAGGCATCAGTTGGGTAACTGAGGAGATTGTATGCAGGGTTATATGCAGACATTAAGAATGGGGCAAGGGAGAGTCTTGATATTATGTCAGGTTCCACTGACTACAGAGGCACAGCTTAACTGGGCAAATCCTTGCTAGACAGACACAATGTCCTAGCACTTATAAATTGGCACTCTGGAGAGGTCTAGACTTTGGGCATAGATGGTGACAAGTAAATGGAAGTGGTTTAGTTGAGTTCATAGGGGACTGGAAAGGTCTAAGACAGAGTACTATGTCTTATTGGTGAGTAGCTGGAGTCAGGTGCAAGTTGGAGTAGAGGAGCTTGCAGGAATGACAGAAGCAGATTGAAGAGCAGATCAGGGATCAATCAATTGTGGCACAGTGTTGCAGGAGCTGCAAGACAAGTCTGGGGTTAGTGACAAATGTTTGGGATTGTAAAAGTGCAACATAGATCATAGTAGTAGGCCAAAGTGGAAGGAGAAGATAAGGGAACTTAGGCACATGAAAGGAGAAAGGGAGATAGGCAAGGTGAGATATGATAAGACAAGATGAGACAAGACAAGACAAAAGGAATAGATTTGAAGAAATGAGACTAGAAAATGAGATAGAGGCAAGACAGAAAACTAGTATGAATGTAACTGAGGAATATTAGTAATATCAAGACTATCCTAGCAAGTACTGCTCTACAACTTATATACTGATTACAGGAGTTACTCTAGAGAAGGTGGGTTAGATAGTAGGCTTGTTGGAGACATGCAGGTCTGGTGGGTGTCAGTTCTGATCAGTCAGTGGGCTGCAGTAGTGTAGGAGTGCAATCTGTGCTACAATTGTCAAGATGTTTTAGAGGAATGGGTAGGTTAGGAAGGAGGGTCAGGTGTGTATTGGGATCAGGGGAAGTGTTGGGAATTGCTGGAAGGGTGTCAGAGATTTCATGAGGAGTGTTGGGGATTGCTGGGAGGTCAGAGGAGTTGAGGCCAGGGAGAGGGGAGGTCTTGGGGAAAGGTTCAGAGGTTTGGGGATGAATCATGACAACAGGAAATGAAGTGAGGTGAGGTGAGGTAAAATGAGGTGAGACTAACTCTAACTTCATGGACTGAGATCATGTGCCATTGTTGACCTGTCAATGCATATGATGATAGTTCTGAGGTGAAATGATCCAAAGTAAAGTGAGGTGAGATGAGATGAGATGAGGAGAGATGGGTCAAGATGGGATGGCCCCTGACATCACCCCCCCTCTAGAGTGCAGCATCTCAATGCACTTGGGTAGAAGAATTCTTGAATTGCCCTGTCTGCTGCCAAAATGGGGAGAATGCCTTGAATTACCTCTGGGGCACCAGGATATCTGTGGTAAAATTTCTGCACTTGGGCTGGTGCATGTACATTCTTCTGTAGTTCCCAAGATATATCCTCAATTCCATAACCCTTTCACTTCACTTTAAACTGTAGCTTTCTTCAAAACAACCTACTGTCCAATATCTCCTCCACCTCATACTCCTCCTTCTTGTTGACTAGCACTGGTGCTGGTGGTGGTCTTGGGCATTGACCCAGAATGAGGTCTTTAGGGGCAAGAAACAGCTTAACTGTATTGAAGACCAGATGTAGTTGCCATAGACTGATTGAGAGTTTCAACCTGTAAGTTAGTCACTCTACCTGTCTCTCCACCTTGAATGGCCCTAGGTGATGGTAGGGACAGCTTCTGTGATGGTCATGTTGTCTTAATGTCTGAACTGTCCAGATATACCCAATCCCCTGGTTTGTACACTGGAGCTGGTTTTCTTTCTCTGTTATAATACTGTGCCATGTCCTCTTTTGCTTTTATCAGTGCTACTTTTGCCTCCTCTTGCACTCTCCTCATTTTCTCTACAAACTTATTCACTGTCTCATTTTCTGAGGGTCTTGCTTGGGACTCAAAATCCATATATATATGCCAGCCTATATCTAGAAAAACAGAGGTCACCTGGGTAGAGTGAATGTAATTGCTATACTGGAATTTTATATCAGGTAAGAGCTTATCCCAATCATCCTGCCTCTCATTACAGAACAATCATAAGTACTGCTCCAGTTCCTGGTTTACTCTTTCCATCTGTCTATTGGACTGTGAGTGATAAGCTGTGGTTATATGAAGCTTTATCCACAATAACCTATATAGCTCCCAAGTAAACTCTGCCACAAATTGAGGGCCCCTGTCCAAGACATAACCATCCAATAGCCTATGAAACTTCCAGACATTTTTCCAATAAACTGGCAGCTCCCAATGCAGAACAAGTGGTGTAGGTCAGGATAAAATGAGCCTGCTTCCCATAGAGGTCTACTAGCACCATGATTGCATGGTACCCATGTGCATCTGGAAGTTCTACAATGAAATCCACTGATGCCACACTCCAATAGCTAGCAGGGATTGGTAAGGAGTGGAGCTAACCCATGGGTGCTTGATGGTGAGGTTTTATATGTAGACAGAGGTCATATGTACTCATATAAGTACCAATATATCTGGACATTTGAGGCCACCAGTAGTTTCTTGACACCAGTTCTAGTGTCTTCCATCTGCCTGGGTGTCCTGCCATGCATGAGTCATGGTGTTGTTCTACAATGCATAGTCAGAGCTTTGAAATGTTAGGTACATAGATCCACCCCTGGAAAGTCAACAATCTGTCTTTTCTAGAGCACAAATAGCAAAGAGTTCTGGTTTTAGGAGCATGATGTTATTGTTGTCATCTACTCCTGTGCTATGGTCTGCTCTCCTAGACAAGGCATCTTCTGGCTTGCCCATGCTCCATCCAGGTTTGTGGTATAATGAGAAGTCAAAATTGGCCAGATATAAGGACCATCAGGCTTGGTATCAGTTTAGCTTCCTTGCTAAGTAAAAATATTCTAGATTCTTATGATCTGTTCAGACTTTGAACTTATTCTACATGCCCTTAAGGAAATGCTACTACTCTTCCAAGGATCAAATGATGGCCAACATTTCTTTATTATGAATCTTATAGTTTCTTTCTACTGTGTCAAGACTCTTGGAGTAGAAAGCCACTGGGTGCCATTTCCCATCCTCTTTAGACTGTTGGGACAAAACTGCTCACATAGCAAAGTCAGAGCTGTCAGCTTCAATACAGAAGGGGGTATTGTCATCTGGAAATACAAGGATGGGTTTTGAGGTAATGGTCTACTTGAGCACATCAAAGGTGGCCTGCTATGAAGATTCCCACCACCACACCACATCCTTGCTGGTAAGGTCAAACAGCAGGTGTGCATGGTGAGAGAAATCCTGAATGAACCTCCAGTAGAAGTTGATGAAGCCCAGGAAGGCCTGTACTTCCTTCTTGTTCCTTGGCTCTGGCCATTCAGCCACACCTGCCACTTTGACTGGAGCCATGTTAGCCACACCATGTGAGACAATCAAGCCTAGGTGCTCCACCTTAGTCTGCTCAAACTCGCACTTCTCAGGTTTCAAATACAGCTGATGCTGGTGGAGACATTCCAGGACAATGTGCATAATCTGACAATGTTTCTCCAAGGTCTTAGTGTGTTGTTCAGATGTATACAGATGACACCTTCTGCAATCAGATCATGGAAAATGTTGTTCATCATAGTCTGAATAGTGGTGGGGCTATTAGTGAGGCCAAAGAACCTTACTAAAGGTTTGAAGAGTCTGCAATTTGTTCAGAATGCTGCCTTCCACTTGTCCCCCTCTTTAATATGCACATTGTTGTAACCCCAACAGGCATCCAAATTGGTAAAGTAACATGTGCCATGAAGGTTTTTTCCAAGTTTAGAAATGAGAGGAAGGGGATAGTGGTTCTTCACAGTCATTGCATTCAAGACTCAATAGTCTTGAATCAGATGAAGAGACCCATCCTTCTTCTTAATACAGAAGGCTGGGGAGGCCATTGGACACTTTGAAGGTTATATTTGCCTGGATCTGAAGTTCTCCTGTAGAAAGGCATCTAACTCATCCTGCTCCCATAGTGCAAGTGGGTAAACCTTACAGCTTGATGGTTTTGCCCTTAGTACCAGTTTGATAGCATGATCCCATTGCTTGCATTCTAGAAGGGAATCAAAGGACACCTTAGCAAATACTTCCTCAAAATCCTGAAGGTATTGGGGGATTGCACTGCTAAAGGTCTTTGGCTTTGAGTTTGCTGCAAAAGCCTTAGCCAGTTGTTGAGAGGTAGTCTGACTAGCCCTTATCTCTGCTTCAGTTAGAGGGAGGCAGAGAGTAGTAGTATAAATCTGATCCCCCACTTCAATAGCCTCATCTGAGAACTCTAGGTCTGGAGTATGGCTCAACTTCCCTGCTTCACTGTCTTCCTTTTGGCTACCACACCTAACTCCTCTGACATCCTCATAGAGAGCCTCTCTGTGAGGGAATGCTAGCAAGGGAGGGTCCAACAAGTCAAGGTCAGCATAGGAGAAGGGACCAGCATGACAAGTATGCATGGCTGCATGCTCATGGACCTCTGCTCTATATTCCTCTCAGGCTTCTTCTACACAGGTGGCACAGAAATATGGTCATCAGCTCATCTTCACCACTCCCTTTGCCCAATCAATCTCCAGGTTGTGTTTTTGGAGCCAAGTCAACCCCAATATTATGTCCTGTCTTCCCAGATTGGTAACCACAAAAATGGCATGTTCTGAGTGGCTCTGGTACAAAGAACTAGATCCACCACAGAGTAGATAGATCCAGCTGCATTGGAGGTACCATCAATATTGTAGACTGGCATTTGGCACAACAGGAATTGGATAGTGAGATGGTGTTGCTTCACATACTCTGTGTCAAGGAAAAGGTCAGTGGCCCCAC
The DNA here is from genome assembly GCA_018851325.1 of Termitomyces sp. DKA19. Lineage (NCBI taxonomy): Eukaryota > Fungi > Basidiomycota > Agaricomycetes > Agaricales > Lyophyllaceae > Termitomyces > Termitomyces sp. DKA19. The sequence goes on along the minus strand of JABCKS010025224.1, from coordinate 13,388 downwards.
TGTTCAGCAGGGCCATCACACCTAAGATTTGTTGGGTGTCCATTGTCTCAAATTTTACCTCCAATTTCAAGAAATTCCAAGATAGAGTGGTGGTGACAATGTAATAGCAAGGGAGATGGCATTCTCAGACTGAAATCTTTTTACATGATGGAGGAGTAGTTTCCTCAGCTGAGGTGTTGAGTGAGAAAAATTGTACATCAGAGGGGGTGCTTATGGGTTATGTCTTAGAATCAGTGATAACAAGATCTGTGTTAGGTTCTACTGACAACATAGCAAAATGATTAGCACTAAGCAATGGAGGCATGCATTTCATCCATTGCTTTTCTAAACATCCTCTTCTGACATTGGCCTCCTGTCACTTGTTTCTCCCCCCTTCAGGCTCAGAGACTCTGTAGAGATGGCATCTGGTGAAGAAGATCTGGCTGCATCTTGTGCAGTCAAGAGTTGGACCAGCAGCTTCTCTTGCTCTGCCAGAGAAAGGTAGCAGACCTCCATTCCCTGTGGACAATAATAGGCCAGGTGACCTGGCTTCCCACATTGTCTACAAAGCAAGGGGGTCAGAGTGCACTGTTGAGAGGTATCTGCCTCTGTGAGCATATCTGCAGGCAAGGGGCAAGGGGGTGGAGGGACACTGGGTGGCATTGGATTGGGAGGAGCCTGAAGGTTAGGGAACATTGGTATCTGAGGTAGAACTCCCACTTTTGGAGCCCAGTTAGGGTGGAAGCAGAAGGAATGAGGCTGATGATGCTGGAGTGCTCTTTTTAGCTCCATAAGTTGCTATTGTTCTTGAGCCACCTTGTACCAAGTCTCAATATGCTTGTTGTCTGGTTGCTCCTTGGCCATACTATTAATACAGTCTATAAAGGATGGGTGAAGCCCTTCTTGGAATGTGAGGCAGAGTTGCAGCCCATCCAGAAACCCAGCCTGCTTGACCAATGCCCCAAAAGAGTCAACATATTCATCCAATGATCTTTTCCCTTGTCTATACTGATCTCAATTTTGAAGGGACAGCACTGCCATTTTTGCTAGGTCTAGAGGAAAAAGCTTGATGTGAAAATCACATTTGAATGCATTCCAGTCCACAAAACTATAGATTCCACCAGCCCTCTAAAAGATGCATAATGCATATATAGAAGCATGACCCAACTTCATGTAGGAGAGGACCCAGGCAATCTTTGGTTCATCTGAAGCAAAAGCCTTGCTGCTCAGTTGGATATAAGTAATGCAAGACTGCAGGAATTGCTCCCCATTCTTCCAGTCTCTGTCATAAGTATCTGGGAGTACTGGGCAAGGTATTTTGGTCTGCACCACTATTTTAGAATCAAAATGGGGCAGTGGTGCAGTTGTAGCAGGAATAGAAACTGCTGGAGGGGTTTGCAAGGAAAGAGGGAGGTGTTTCAATAGTGTTTATAAGGAATGGGCAATAGTTTCTATAGATTGGTATAAACCTGCAAGCTCATTTGTATGAAGGGTAAGGGACATTTGAGTAGACTGCACCTGGGCCTCCAAGAGTAACAAAGAATGCCAAGCTTTATCCTGAAGACTGGAAGTATCCCTAGGGTCTGCTGACAGGCTTAGAGTAGTTATGCAGATCCCAGGATAGAAACATAAAGGTGGAGAAGGACTTCTAAGGGTAAGATTGAATCTAGCATTTGGAAGAGCTTCCAGACCTAAGTAAAGAGACTTGTTCTGCTATACAGGTGACCTTTGGAGGCTGGGACTCAAATCACATAGCTGGCAAAGGGAGATCCAAAGTCTATCCAGAGCTATGCTATATCTACAGATCTGACTACACACCTAGCAAAGAAAGATCCAAAGAGAACAAGTCTAGGGATTCTCTATGCCCAATGTGACCTTCTAGGCTTCTGAACCATGGGACTAACTATACAGGACCAACCCTAACCTCATGGACCAAGATCATGTGCCACCATCAACCTGTCAATACACATGATAATAGTTCCAAAGTAAGGTGATCTAAAGTGAAGTGAGATGAGGTGAAGTAAGATGAGAATAGATAGGTCAAGATGGGATGGCCTCTGACATTAACATCTTCAAAGATATTGATGATAAGCAAGTACAGCACTTAGAAATATACAGAACCACCCCAGCCATTCCAGAATAGGATGGCTGGTGAGAAATGTCTGAGGAGGATCACTACTGCCTCCTCTTTAAGCACATGGAAGAAAGCATGTCTAACATTTGTAGATGTAACTGCTACTAGAGGCTTAATGACCCCATCAAGGATGGACTCAGAGCCCCTCCCCTCTGCAACTAACATTGTAGCTGGGGAAGAAGTGAAGACAATGGATAAGAGTGGATCATGGGCAAGTATGATGACAGGCTGAAAGGCCTTTTTTGTATGTTAATAATAGTTAAATGGGCCACCCTATAGGGTGATAAATTGCAGTGCCACTAGAGCAGTAGGGAGTGGCCTTAGTTTGGCATATAGGTATGTGGTGTGATGCCACTATACTTGGCATTAGGTCAATGCCTGAGTTCAACAGTGATCTACCCTCTCTAGACTGACTATTGGTCTAAAAGGATGGTATGTAACCTAAAGGTTACCCTAAGCTATTTTGTTACCTTAACATTGTTGTACTGAGTAATTGATGTGCATTGGTGATGCACATCCATAGATTACATAAGGACAGCATCTTGTATTTCACTATATAACTAATCTAATATGATATTTTAGTCTGATTCAGCTACTGTATGAATCATGCAAGATTGTTCTATCTGTAGTCAACACCTACAAGTATCCAACTCCATTCTGGGCTTAGTCCAATGTTGTAGGCATACCTAGCTACCTGACTGACTGCCTGACTATCTCTATTCCCCTTTTTATCTTGTAGTCATTTCCCTTGCAAGTCATATAACAGGACTTATTACTCATCATTGATTATTGTTAGTCATTCTCCTTTACATACTATGGACTGATGATCCATTTAGTGTTAGTCATCATTACTAGCAATGTAGTATTTAAGGCAGTCTGCAGGATAGAATATCCTCAGACCAAATAATAGCAGTGTTTAACTGTCCTATCCTCAGAATCTACTGTAAGCACCTTCAATGCTGTGTCCACCTCTTGCTTGCCATCTCCATTGCCCTCTGCTTCCTTGCTTGCTGCTTGCCCACTTCACCACTTGCTCATTGCTAGCTTTGTCACTCTATGCTTCATTGCAGCTTGTTTGAGTTGCAGAAAGATCCCATAACTCACTGTCTCCTTATAGAGGTAAGTAAAGATGGTCAATTTCCCATAGTGCAGCCATTTAGAGGCATGCAGGGGGAAGTGACTCTGGATCTCCAAGAGCTGGAGGAGTACTTGGAAGCGCTTCCAGTCATTATCAGTGGGCTCATTCCACTCCATATAAGCAGCTAGAGTAGGAGGTTCACCACAGCAAATAAGTCAATAATGATGTTTATCATTGACCCAGGTGAACAGATCAGCATGCATTGTACTTTCAGACTAATAATGGTCCAAGAAGCATATACCATAAGTATACATATGGTTACCCATATTGGTGGAATGTGATTGGCCAAGAGATGATGAATGACCTCCACTTGACTCAGATTGCTTATATAGGCAGGCTGAATATTAAGCCTACATAAGGCGAAAGCATAGGGGGAAAACATATTAAATTCCCCCACCTCATGGCAGTAGTTATTGACCATGTCTCTAAAGACAGAGCTAGGTGGTCACTATAGCAAATAGCCATATATAGGCCATCTGTACATGAGGTGCCATCAGGGCTAGTGCCTAACTCAGAACATATCCAAAGACTGATCAACAGTCTATGCAGAGTGATGCATCAATGGTCATGCCAGAATATAGGTTCTGAGAACCTGGATAGCCATAATATAGAATGTACTGCACTCATACATGAATGTCAAAATGCTGGTTGAGTGGGACTTGATTAAGTCCTGCTACCTGAGTGTTGTTGTCTACATAGCCATGTATGGCCAATGTATAAGATAGCAAGGAGACCAGTTCCTTTTAATGGTCCCCACTTAGCAGCAGAATCTCTAACTCTGCAGAGGTCAGCTCTATGATCCAATGCATGGTACAATTCCTTTGCTTAGATGTAGTGAAGTAGAAGATCCAGTGGAACTCCTATAAAAGACACAACCTTCTGTCTTGTGGAGGCCTAATCTGGACTTGCACATTCATAGAGTTGAATATATCTTATTAGTTCTGATTTTTGACATTCTAACTTTGCCACCTGCTCAAGGATTTGTCAAATCCTACATAAATCAATCCAGACAACCAAACCATAACCATGTTGTCATATCTTTAAGACTGTGAGATACCTATAAAAGTAAGGTCAATGAATAATAAACATTAATAGGAAAAGTTGTAATAATAGCTACAGAAGCCATATTTTCATTGTCTTTCTTGATTCTAAGACATTTCAGAGGGCACAGAATTATATGGAGGATATTAGGCTCTATACTCTCATGCCAGGCAGGAAGGGTATTATCCAGCTAAGCAGGGGCAGTAATCTCAAAAGTATACAATGTTAGAACATGCATCTAAAAGAAATGATGGCAGAGCATACAATAATATTAGAGTTTTTGTTCATATTTATAGGATGGAAAGACTGCAAGTCAATATGGTTCCAATGTGTTAGTAGTCATTCAAAGGCAAAATTCATGTGTCATGTTATCAAGAGCTCAAAGGAAAAAAGGATGGCATGTGGAGATCCAGAATTTTGATTCTTTGTTAATACACATGTATTAGCAATGATCTGGAAAGACAAAGACAAAGGAGATCCCTGTTTTAAGCTGCTAGAGACTATGATGACCTTACTGTTGACTTCAAGTCTACTTGATCATCACCTTAAAACATGTTATTGACTCTTGACTCAGTTATCAGCATGACATGGTCACCTCATTAGAACTCTCTACACCTTTTACTGAGCTCATTAGGGGCAGCTCTATATCCCCAAAGACTTGACCCTTCAAATGTGTTAGCTACTTATGGGCACAATCAATGTCTTTTGATATATTTCCATTGAAATATTTGATGAATTATCTTGTCATATATTGTTTGATGAAAACCTGAGAGAAGGATTTCATAGCACCTTTTGAACATCAAACATCCTTCAAACTATGTATGAGATTGCATCATTTCTTACTCAGCAAGGGCACTCAAAAACCTGCTCTATAATTAATATTGATGTCACCTAATTAGTGCAAGAAAGTGTCTTCACATTTTTCAATTCAGCAGCCATAATTCTCATTCATAATCATTGAAGGCAATCTTTGTGGAGAACCAGGAACAGAGAGCAGTTTGGTTGAAAACCTCTAGGCAAAGATGAGAACCAGACAGAAAATAGGCAAGATCTTACTAGTCAAGCAAAGATACTATGCAGAAATGAGGTTGAGTTCTACTTCAGTAAGAGTGTTGTCTATGAACAACTTATTTGTTTTTGAGTTGCAAACTACAATTATTGTGTTAGGAATTGCTGACCAGCCCATAGGTCTTTGAAATATAGATGAAAAGCTGACAACTAAATTACTCAACCTTCAGATAATTCCACCTTGTATTAGTGCAGCACAACTCCATAGCTGTGTTGACAGAATGTTTGAATGCCAAACATAAGAATTATAATCCTTGACTCTAAACTGTAAATCAGACAGTCATATTGGGAGTACATCAGGGGGTAAGAATGAGCAGGGTGCTTTAAAAGCAATTTTTGAGGGAAGAAAGGTTCAAAATGCAATGCCATGTTGAAGGAGATACTCTGCAAAGTCCAATTTGCAAAAGCAAGAATGAAGTCAACATAGCAATAATGCATCTGCTGCATTAATGAGCATCAACTTCCACAGCCTTTTAGACTTGATACCAAAATCAAGCATGTAAAAAATTTGAGGTTTTTCTTTTACACTCTCAACAATGCACAGGTACTGACTATGGTCAGACATAGCCAGTGAAAAACACCTTGCAATGTTAAAATTGTAGTTATCATCCTCAGGCCAGCATTCTGCCATTATTCTTTCAAGGTAAGACTTTGCTAAAGATGCAGCTAGAACTTTCCCAATATAAGGCTGGCACTGAGACTATGACAGAGCTAGCAAATGAGCAAGCTTTTTGCATTCTGCTTTGCTGGTCAAGAATAGTAAAAAGAAGGGCAGGGAAGAGGCTTTCATAAAGCCATAGTGCAAGGCAAGGATCTCAAAAATTTCCTAGTGCACTGCAGCAATTTTCCACACTGTATCTTTAGTACTTTCTATATGAGAGCAACCATTCTAC
>JABCKS010025223.1:6207-21405 GCA_018851325.1 Termitomyces sp. DKA19 | reverse complement strand
GAGTTTGTGCGCTAACCCCTTACAGCTCATCAGAGAGCCTATGGCTCCAGACTCCCTCCAACTGAAACCTGCAGCATACTTCGCAGCAAGAGAACAGGCACCAAATTTACCAATGAACGCAGTGAAAATGATAGCGATGGTATAAGCCCAAGTAATGCCTGATAGAAGGCTGAGAATCAAATCACGAAAAAAAAACTAGAATTACTCATACCATTGTTTAAAAGACCTAAGTTTGTGGACAGTCCGGAAAGGGTGAAGTACTGGCAAGAGACTAAGCATAGGTAAGAGTCCCAGTATGAAAAACGGCACACCAGTGGAAGAAATATAATTGCTACCATATCTTCTAACTTCTCAGTCAATGCAATTGCTAGATTGCCCTCACGGGGAACAATTATTCCCGTAATGAATGCACCTGACAAACAATTGAACCCCACGTTCACTGCGCATCACTGAATGCCTCACCAAAAATAGCATGTACACCAATGACATCCGTAAAGAAAGCCGATGCGAATAGAATTAAGATAGTGACGGTCATAAAAAGCACTGTTGGCCCGCTCTCAACTGTATTATTTAGTGATCTATAAATATTACTCGTCAGTGTAGGAACTAGTCAGCCGACGCACCGGACCCGGATTTTCTCGCGAGCCATAAGAGGGCATATTTGACAACGAACAGAAGAAAGAGGGTCCATCCAACACAAGTAAGGAGGATATACACAGCCGTAACACCAGAGCCTGCATTGACCAGGGCGACACTGAGAGCGAGGAGCACCCATCCAACTCACGAACAACGCATAAGTATGAATCGAACGCGTGCAATAATAACTAATGTGACCTACTGATATCATTCCCCACACCCGCGGAAAGCACTACGATGCCCACCGTCGTGTCCAGCAGCTTGAGCTCCGTTAGAATGCGACAAAGGACAGGGAACGCCGTTATTGAGAACGCAACACCCGCGAAGAGCATGAAATACGTGAATTTGATGCTTTCACTTATAAATTGCTTGTAAAGAGGAACAGAAAGCCCTGCACCGATGCCAAAGGGGACCACCATCCCTGCGAGGGCGACCGTTGCGGATAGCCGGGCATTCTTCCTGATCACTGTGCTGTCGATTTCGAGTCCGACGAGGAAAAGGAACAAACATAGGCCAATGTTGGCTGTGAGGCTTAGGTATGGACGGGAATCTTGGGGGAATATATGCTCTGTGAAGCCAGGGATGCGACCTGTGATAATGATGTCAGTAGCGAGTTCAACGTTTAGTGATATTGAAAGCGTACCGAAAGCAGTTGGACCTATTATAATTATATGCGTCAATTTTCGTTCAGAACATGATTACGAGCGACTCACCGAGTAAAATGCCACCCAGAACCTCCGCAATGACCTTAGGCTGGCGAATCCTACGTAGTACAAGAGACAGAAGGCTTGCAGTGGAGATGATGATCCCTTGTTACGATCTGTCAAGCTCAAAAACAACAGTTGAGCATGCCATACCTAGCTGTATAATCCACAGTCTTATAGGATCTGAAGGATTGATTGCTGTGGGATCCTTCCCGCTCAACAAACCTCCCTGTATCGCGTTCGAGCGCGTCAAGCGGTCTGTCCGTCCGGATGGGCCGTGAAACGCCTACCTGTTCCGTTGCCTGCCTCTTCACACTGAAGAGGCGTATGACGGTACCGGAGAACTCTCCCATGGCGTCCGAAAGGTGGTGGATGGGAAGAAATGAGGCAACTAGGAAGTCATAGTGGAACGGGCACGCTGTGTTTGTCGTAACAAACTCAATTTATTTTTATAATTTCCCGGCATCGAGGCTAATCTCTCCACACTTTCCCACTCGCACAACGAGATGCATGCAAAAAAACCATTCACCTTGGAAAAGTGAGTTAATTTTACGACTGAACAGATTAGTGCTGTGTCCAACTTCACAGATCCCATCCGGGAGGTTAAGCAGGCATTAGCGAGTCAAAAAACAGCTACAAGTTTCTAACCGTTCCTTATAAGCGTGGTCTACGTCATGATGTAGTTTGCGAGCTCGTGTGTGCAATGCATAGTTCAATGATCAAGCGGCTGTCGACGAATACCAGGCACGACCCCTGACGCCTACCCGACTGCTCACAGGTTCAAACGGTCCGGTACCTGCATATGATCTGTTTTCCGCCCCCGCGCTCCAACTTTCATGACTATGTTTAGACCGGCCCGTGGTCTTTATTCTGGTTTCTACATAGGAATTCTAACATTTCTATTTGGCACTTCTCCGAATTCCTCTACGGCAGGCAGGGGAGATGGTTCTCTACCAAAATATAAGGCTCACTCGAAATGAACCTTTCCACGCCCAACACACAAATGGTACTCGTTCTCCTCAGTTTTCGGACTCGCAGAAATGACTGACTATCGCTCTCTCCATCATAATCTAGCGTAGATCTGAGTTTTTCATAGCAGGTCTTATTTCTAACGCGCTTGCCGGCCGTAAGTTATGTTACCCCTTTCATTTCACATTTCAGCGTTCAAACAGAATCAAAGTTCTCCCTCCTCTCTACCAAAGACATCCAACTGGATCAATCAAACCCTCGGGATGGGCACTCAATCAAGCTCATATCCAAGCTGATGGACTCGCGGGGCACTTACGGGACTTTGATAGCTAGTGAGTGTTGCTGTCAGAAGACGTCTTGCTTTGATTTTCTCGCCAAGCAACGACTCCTTACTCCTGAACCGCAGCGTCAATGGCTCCATCTGGGTTGAAGGAGGCTCGATCGAATACAGCGAGATGCACGAAGCCGCTCCGTATTGGTTGTAAGATATTATCCGTTCCGAACCCTTGTGAGACTTCTCAAACGATATCCGTACCGTACCTCAGCAACGGCCAAGTCGCGTTGGCCTTCCAACTCGAAGATAAGCGTCTCATTGACCAGGTTCGCTCGTTCTTAGACTGGACACTCCTGCACCAAGGCAGCGACGGTTGGATTGGTCCCGAGCCGTTCGTACCGAACGCGACTATTCCGCGCCTCGTGTGGCCACGATATCTCGTTTTACTTGGTCTCATTGTTCGTCTTTCCTTGTCTTGATGCATCGCCTCAAATTTTTGCTGGAATTTATTTATTATAGCAGTATGCTGAAGCGGACCCCTCGCAATGGGATCGTATCGTTGATGCGATGCATCGCTTCGTAGCGCTTGTCAATGGTATCTGGAAAGCGGATCAACAGGGTACACCTTCAATGGGGTTCCAGTTTGATTATCAGTTCGTCCGGTGGGAAGAAGTAAGTTTCCTTTGATCCTTCATGTGAACCTAGCTCACGTGAGAGATTTTCTAGCTAATCTACACTTTGGAGTGGTTGTACGACAATGCCCCGGAAGGTTTGCTGCTTTGCTCCACTTTTCTTCAAAACAGCTTGACGCGCGGGTACGATGCAGGACAAGAAGATCGACTACTTGAAACCATGGAGCTAGTCCGTAACCAAGGCTTCTCATGGAAAACCAACTGGTACACCGATGCCATATTCCCCAAAGACGCAGTAACTACATTCACTCAACAAACGCACGGCGTCAATAATGCGGAAGGTACATAGCATGATGCATTCTTATTCGGGAACGTGTGTGCTTCTGAATACCTGTGCAGCTCTAAAATCGGAAGCTCTCGCATGGCGATTAACTGGTGACGAAACAGACAAACAAAATACGTTTGAACGTTTGACCCTTATCTATGAATATCACGGTCGGGCATCTGGTAAGCATTGCCGACCGTGCTCAACGGATGATCATCCCGAGCTGATTAGGAACTTGATAGGGACCTTTGCGGCCGATGAACATCTTGCAGGGCTAAATCCATCACGAGGGTATGTTGGACATCTGAGCTTCCGAGAAATCTTGTAATACTGACGGTATCATGAAATGTTTCACGTATGTAGAACTGAACTTTGTGCTGTTGTGTATGAAATCTCGGTCCTGACGCATCCGATAGTTGCGCTTATGCGTCTTGTAGTGAACAGATCTTCTCTCTGGTTACTATTTATCAGATTTTCGGGAATAATACTATCGCGGATCGAGTTGAGAAACTTGGTAAGTATGGCTAAAAGCCAAATCCTTTGAGATCTCACTTCTAACGAACAAATACCAAGCATACAATGCTCTTCCCGCGGGCATTATGCACGACTGGTTGTGTAAGTCGTACAACATCTTCCCTTTTGTAGCTCTTGTTGAGGAAATTGCAGCCCACCAATATGATCAAGAAGGTGATCCCCAACCCCGCGTGGTGGCGTCATCATTTATATCATCTGACCCCTATTCGCAGTCAACCAGATCTGGGCCCAGGTTATGGATCCTCCACCATGGGGAAACAATGCACCTAATTCCAATGTCTTCGGATTCGAGCCGTACTCCGCCTTCCTCCCCTGTATCTTTGTAACCCTGATGATATCATAGAAACTACCCCTGCTGTACTGTCAATCACCCACAGGGATACCCCAAGTTCTGGGCTCACTCTTTCTTCACTAACCAAGCAGGCAATACGCTCATACATGCTCTCCTTGGCCCATCCACGTTCTCCGGTACGCTCGGAGTATCCAACCCTGTCGAAGGTCCGTTATTTCGGATAAGCACCTAACTTTTTGGTATCTCACTCTGCCTGGCATGACTTGGATATAGTTGCTGTTGACTCTCTTTACCCTTTTGGTTCGACCTTGTATTACACGATAACATCAGCCAAGCCTTTCACGTTTGCTATACGCATCCCAGACTGGGCGCAGAACAACCAAAGTACCATTTCGGTCAACAACGAAAAGGAAGCCGCCCTGACTGTGAACGACGAATCTTTACACCTAATCAATGTGTGACGTCTTGCCTCCCTCGTGTTGTGGCGTCTTTGCTAAATGATGTGATAGATTACAGGTGAACAGACCTCGGTCCAGGTCTCACTCCATGCCCCCCTTGGAGTCGAATATCGCTATAACGGTGCAGTCGCAATCACTAGAGGGGCGTTGAATTATGCTGTAGAAATCAGTTACAACACGACTACGGCGCCTGGACTTCGGTCGGTTGTACCTTATCAATCTGAGAGCAGCCCACTTCTTCTCATTACAGGAGTGCTCAAGCACTGAATGATGTCAAGCGCCTCTACCCGAATGCCCCAGCTGAATACTTGACACCGGTATATACTTAAGAACCCAAAGTCACTCTTACTCAACCTCCAATCTCCTAGACAGATCCCCATACGGAAGATAACACCCTCCTTCCCACTGACGAGTGGCGTGTCGCGATCGATCCTTCTACCATCGTTGTGCACGACAATTCGAGTAAAACGTCCAAGCTGCCTTACTACGCCTGGGCTCCGAATAGCTCCCCTGTGACCATGACGGCTCTTGCTTGTCAGATAGCCTGGGGGCTTACCAGTGGAACGGCCTCGCCTCCACCCGTGGGCCCGAACCAATGTGTGGGTCCTGTCTTCACAGCGAAGCTTGTCCCTTTCGCCAGTGCAAAACTGCGACTCGGGGAGATACCAACGATGCGGGCAACTTGATCATGACACCGAGTGAAGATGAGAGCTTCTGCCCTGTGTCGAAAATGGTTGGTTAATACGAAGTCGATACGAACATTGGCGCGAGTCTTAGCTACGTTGCCCGAGGAGTCGTTATGTTATTACTTTTGGAAATCAGATAGTTGTCTATAGGCGCAGACTGCAGCCGCTCCATCAAACAGTCGCACAACGGGGAATTGATCGAATCAAGGACCGTCGGACTTGAGTGGGTGGGACTTGATCTTGTCCAATCGGGTCCACATTCGTAGCAGGGGTTATGGAAGTCCTACGCTTTATTTTTAACTTGCCCTCTACCACTCCACAAAGCTCGGCCTTGTTGAGCCTTGACTGCACTCTTTCGGAAATTGGAGATTGTGGTGTCAGGCATACTACATGGCTTTGATGAGATTCGCGGTCTTGTTGAACGGATGAATCGTGGGCCATGCTCGTCGGATTGTTGTAGCAGTCTTTGGTCGTCAAGATTTGCCACGCTAGTCGGTTTCCACAATAGTCATCTCAATTTCGCATATAGCTGTTTTCCATTTATCAAGGGTCGGGCAATTGACCGAGCTCTCGGGTTGGAACTCGGTACATGTGGCAAATGTCTTTGTCAAGCTTGCCTAATAATCCCACTTAACAACCGACCCTCAACAACGATCGTTGAACAAAGATACCATATCAGAATGCCCGAGTTCATAAAACGATCATGTTCCATGATGACGGCGCGTTGATTGGATGACCATGCTAATCTTGACCTTCCATGTGTTATCACATCACTGAGGCAGTCTGGCTTTGTGCCTTCTGCCCGACCCCGTGGAGGAGGCAGAGTATTTCCGGCATTTGATTAAAAGTATATAATTTCTCGGACTCATCTTGTATGCATCGACTCAATCCCCTCTGTCGCGAATGTCTGGTTCCAACCCTTACAACTCGACGCCAACGCGCGAACAGCTCCTGGATGTCACGAATCACTACCTTACTGCCTTTGCCAACAACAAAACACACCCGCTTTACTTGTTGACCTTCTTCTCCACAACTTCACCAGTCACCATACAGCACTACCCGTCCAGCTCTCCTCATCCCCAAGCGTCTATTCTTCGTGGGCCTAATGCTGTGCGCTCATACTTTGATCTCATCGCGACCCATTGGACTCGTTCTCCCGTCTCTCATAGGACCATTGACGTGGATCCATTCACACGCACCGTCGTTTTCGAGGGGAGTGTAACTTGGAAGTGGAAGAAAAGTGGACGCAGCTGGATCGAGGATTTCACATGTATCCTTGCATTCGATGAGCTGCTCAAGATTGTCAGTTATGTTGTGAGGACGGAATCGGCGTCGAAGACGTGTTTAATGCGCGCCAAGGATGTAGACGATTCGTCCTTGACGAAATCATAAACATCAGTACTTCGGATTGGGCTCAGATCGTGGTACGGACCCATCCCACATCTTTCCTTGGTCTGTAGCTAATTGGAGTAATCGGTGTTGACAGAGATATACAACATCTTCTTTTAGTTCCAATCTCGCACAGTGCCCAATATATTGTGCTTGGCTTCGGCCTCAAGTCGGCCTCGTTCACCCGACCTAAATGACCTCAGAGCGGATCTTCAAAAAGCCACTTACCCCCGTCCCCTTTCCTGATATATATATATCCTGATCCCTCGCCCTACCCTGATGGTAAGGAACAATACACTCGAGATCTCGGATGTGATACTATTATCTTAGTTTCTTCAATGTAAAGCCTGGCAAGTGTGATCTACGTCGACGTTCTCACGAGCGATAATATAGACATATAGATTTGGTTGCATGCTTTGAATAAGTGTATAGATTTTTATGGCACAGGCATAGTCATCGGATTCTGACATCATGATCTTTCCACAGAGCGTGGGTTGACTCTTCTATATAACGATCCTTTTGATTGATGGCCATGAGCTGATTACGATAACAGGATACTACACCCCGGCGTCGGATACGAATATTTGAATGGGATTCCAATTCGTTCCTTGCTTCTTTGAGATCCACTACAGTTCCTCTACAGCAGAGGACTAGACGCGCATCAGCCGATTCATTGATATCGATATCGGAAGCAAAGAGAAAAGAGCTCTGTCAGTCCTTAAGCCCAAACACGAACGGTCGATGTCAAGCAGGGAGCCGAAAAACAAAGCCAGTGATGACTGACCGTGCCGTTGAAACGATTGGAGACCACGTCACTCACAACTTTTCACGAAAATTGGATATTATCAGCAAGAGCTCAATATAGTTGCGCATTTATGATCTTGAGATGCGTCTCATGATCCACGATGTGCGCAGGACGTAAAATAAGTAATTAGTGCGTGCCCAAGCGCTGGTGAAAATCCATCGAAGAGTGTTTGTTCTTCTGGCCTTGGTTTCACCGTAAGCCATCCGATAACGATGAGTCCCGATGACAAACCTCTGGCAGCAATATTCCCTTGAGCCAAGATCCAGTTTGAATCAAGATCGGACCCGAAGTGTTTCAAATGTTCAATGGGCATAATACAAAGTCGGTAAGCAAGTAGAAGACCACTGCTATCCCCAACATCATCCAGGAGTAATTCAGACCCTACCGACGTTCGACCAGGGAGGATTGTTCGTCACGATACCGCCGACTCCACCAGTGTATGGAATATCAATTGACAGGTTTAAATCAGGGGTGATAGGAACACCAGGAGTCATGGACCAGAGTGCGACAGCGATAGTACTGGAATTCCTCATTATCTCCCTGGATCTTGTAAGGAACCGTGCAGACTTACTTAGTACCATTATAATCCAAGATGCCTTCATGTACAATGAACTTGCTCTGTGGACTGTTCATATATTAGCGAGGCGTCAAGTCCGCTCGGGTTGTCGATATTTACCCAAGATTCGCGACACGTTTCCCCATCATCCATCCATTCACAAACAACAACGCACGATATGGCTGCCCTAAGGGTTCTTCAAATGTAAATGACATGGGAACGTCGGTTCCCTGAGGTACCGTGAGATTGAATGTAGTCACGAAGAATCCCACGCCGGCTTTAGAGTCAGGGAGGCCCTCGATGAGATCTCGAGTGGGCCAGTTGGACGTGTCGAAGCCAGGAAGATGCCAACCTTGGCGTTCGCCAAAGAGACCACCTTCATTTAGAACACCTGAATGGGGGAGGAACACCATGAGAGAGTGATCAATCAAGATCATACGTCCTTACCACGAACTTTGTCAGGGTAGCTGAGTAAAAACATGCTTAAATATGACAGTCGAGAAGTAGGATCAGGAAACGTACTTGAGATAACCGCCCACTTTCCCCTGTACTTTCCAGGTCGTGAAATTACCAGAGTTCAGCTGGAAGCCACGAACTCCACGAGGACTCTTCGTAGTATCCGGGGTAGCTACAGAAAACCGTCCTCAGCCCATGCGTACTGCGAAATCGTTGAGCGGATATTCTTACACCCCGACTCGTCATGTCCCATATTGTCCTGGTACGACACAATGCCAAATATTGAGAACTTCAGAGTCTCAAAAGCTAGATACCTAGAACTTTACATACCTGAACGATGGTGATGACGTTGTCCCTGCCAACTACTAAAGCTCCTTCGGGGAAGATAAACTTTTCATCGGTTTCGTCCACGTCATTCCGGTTGTTTGTCGAACTGTGTAAAGGATGATGCTCCATCGAAGACCTGCAACACGTTCACACTTACTTTCCAAATGAAGTGTTCAGGAAGACATCGTTGAGCCACACGCTTGCCGCAAAGGCTGGAGAGGAAAGGGATTCCCTGAGCAAAAGAGAGATCCATGGATCGTCAGGTACGGACCTTCACCGCCGTTGATCGAAAGATTGACGCTCTTCTCCGCTCCAGTCGCCATGAAATGACCTCGCCAAAGCACAATATTCTCGCAGCTGTTACCCAAGGATGTAAATCCAGCCATCAGCCAAGGGCAGTCCATCGCTAGGACGACCCAAAAACCAACTTACAAACCATAATCACACCCATACAAGACCCTTCCATCCCCGTAGAGTGGCTTGGACGGCGAATTCGTTGATGTGTTGTCTGCAACAACCCAAGTCGAGTCATTAAACATGCTAGTCCCCCCACTTCCAACCTCGGGCAAGCTATCCATGAACCTCCACCCTTGCAGCATTGGTGTGGATATCCCGGTCAATGCGCTCGCGATCTGAAGTTGACCAACGAATCCACCAATAGCTGTCGGCAAACTAGCATTTGCACCCTGAGTACCGGCAAAACCGCCTGAGACAGATTCACCGTTCCACATGATGGAACTTATATTCCTGGGAGCAATGATCGTCAATGTCGTGTCGCTCTTCAGATCCCCACGTAGCACGAGCGTCGTTCCCTGGATACTCGCATTCCGGACGAGATACGGTCCTCCGACGAGTACAGTCTCATTCGTTCCAAGACTCCAATAATTCGCAAAAGAATCGCCCATTGGGTCTGCGAGAGCGATAGTAGGTGCCCAAAATGTCGCTACCGTCTCTGAATCTGCATATAAGACGAGCTGCGTGTCTGAGTCCCATACTGTGACGAGCCCTTCGATGCCGGGTAGGAACGACACAACCGTATCCGCAGGCTCGAGACCTGTAGCGTTCTGCGTGAACACTACTTGTGATGATTGGTTGAGGGCGTTCGGAGTACCAGTGAGAGTGAGCGCAAGTTCGTGTTCTTGGGTCTCAGCCCCGTGTAAAAAGAGTACATCTCGCCCATCGATAACACCTGAGAAGAAGACTTGTGCGGTAGAGTAGAGCAAGCGCGAAGAATGTCCGAATGCGTAGGATGTTACAATCATCTTGGATTCGCGGCCTGATAGGGCGATGGAGGAGGCAACGAGAGGGATTTGGAGGGATGTGGAGGAAATAGTAACAGTGAGTTGAAACGTGATGTTCGCACTAGCTTTGCTGATAAGCCTAGAGTAATATGGGAGAGGTAGGCTACTGACGTAGATGTGGAGTCTGTCTGACGAACGATGTAGAAGCCAGCTTGAGTATCAGGATTGCGCAAGAATGTGACGAATGCAGCCGAGTTCGTCGACGCCGCTAGACCAGTAGACGAGTCTGCTATCCAATCAGTCTTGTAGAACTCGGGAGAGCTACGGAGGAAAAGTCCTTGGCGCTTGATCTCGTCATACTTTGTTGTGAGTTCGCGTGATTCCATTAGCTATAGATATCCAGTCAACGGCTGTCCGGACAGCAAAAGAGAGCTTCAAAGCGTACCGCAGCGCCATAATCATAGGACGTATAGACGCCAGGGAAAGGTAAACCACCCCATGACGTGCCACTATAACAACTACATCAGCACGCGCGGAGAGACGCGGACACAACTGAGCAGTATACCCAAAGAACATATAATAATTGATCAATTTCGCATTACTCGCCCACAGCTGCATGTTGAATACAGACTGGAAGTCTGGACCCGTCAACACCCTGCATGGCGCGTATCCTATCATAAAGTCAATCATCGTTAGGTCATTGAAAAATCCAGGGGCAGATGCCTGGATGACGACGATACCTGGTGCAGTCGGACCCCAAGCATCGAACGACCCTCCTTGGAACTCCGGGAAATACCAGGGCTGCGAGGGGTTGACCTCCGTGTGGTACTGATGGTAATTCGTCGTTACGGGTTGCCAAACTGTTGGGTTTGAGCAGTCGAAACCTTGCGGGTATGAGTCGAGTCTACAAACATCACGAGGTCCATTAGTGCATATGTTCATCGTACGTAGAGGAGTTGGCGTACCCGTAGAGATCGACTGCTCCCTGCGCATTGAAACGGAAGATCAAACTTATGTAGAAAATGGAGAGCGAATGGTGGACGAACGGTTCCGTTGATGAAATTCCTGCCTTGTCCGGGATCGTTGTACGTTAGAGGAACGACGATCCCTGAGCTTGGATCCTTATAGACGGCTTCGAGTTCAGCGAAGTATTCTGCATGGGTGATTGGATTTTGTGAATACTCGTTGTCTATCAAGATTCAAGTTTGAACACGGGAGCATCATTGTTCAAAATAGGAGATACGCACCGACCTGAATAGCTGCCGGGCACTCAGTTTCTTCAAGTTGAAACTGCACACAGAAGCTTCGGAAGACTCACCAATGACAGGTCCCCCTCGCGTAATTTGATTCGGTGCTGTGACATCGATTATGCCTTGAATATACGCTTGCCATGCAGCTCTCCAATCAGATGCATTTGTACGCAGCTGACCAGCGACTTGTGATGTCGCCCAATGTGCTATTCCTCCAGCGGTTGTCTCAGCGTTTATGTACTATTCGTATTAGTTCGAAACGGTTTTCACGCGTGATAGACACTTGGACTTACAGGACCTGCAAATGACATTTACTCCATTACTAATATGAAAAGAAGGGTCACGTACCAGGCCGCAAGACGATCCATATACCGGCTGCTGTAGCGGCGTCATACAGGGGTTGAAGGGCACGAAAGTCATTGAAGTCGACCACATCAGGGGCTGGGTTGATAAGACCCATGTGGGTGTACACACTGACGGCGTTCAAACCTGCGGCTTTTACTTTTTGGAGAATGTCGGGCCATAACGAGGGAACAGGCAACCTAAACGTATGGAATTCACCTGAACTGAGTCACAAAATAGTTTGTTGAGCGAATTTAGAAAGAAGATATGGAAACATACTGGATGAAAACCCTTTGTCCCTTCAAGATCAAACTATAATTGTCGAATGCGACCTGGTCTGTTATGCCCATGGCCGTGTCAGACCGCTCAAACCTGGTGGCCCGGTCCTTCGGGACCAGGTTTTCTTGTGCTCTGGCAGATAGCAGAACAAAGAATGTGGTGAAAAGACATGTTGCGAACCAGAACCAGCTTGACTTTCGTTTCATTTTGCGATGTATCCGTGGACACCGTGTTTCGAACTCCTTTATACCAGCAGTGGTGACATTTTGTGGGAGCGGGGGCACCCGACGCGTCTCATGACCCATTATTTTTGAGTCGATAGGCACGGGTGTTGCAGAAGCAGTGGCAGTAAAAAAGGATGTGAGTGAGAATGTAGAGAAGGATACATGATAGAAGTTGTTGAGTACGGTCCGGCTGTCGGCAGAAATGACGTTCCAAAATTGGAAACGATCGGCCTCAACGGCGACCGGTGAGGACTGGCTCTGAGCAAATCCGGAGGACTCTGGAGATTCACAGAAATCAGTATCAATTTCTGAATTATTTGGGATCATGTCAACTCTAATTCTGATGGCTCTTTTCATAACATCAGACCCCTCCGCATTTCCCAGTTGTTTGGGGTTATACCCGTGTCTTCTGCCGGGCATGCCAGAATGCAGCCAATCATTCATAATACTGCTCAATGTGTTACATATGAGAGATATGAGAGCAGTGCTGCGTGTATATTAGGTAATGTCCTAGAGATCAGACAAACAGCTGAACAAGGGAAACACGAAGGGGTCTGACGTTATGAAAAGGGCTGTAAAATGATTGATCATATCGATTGAATGTTACCATGGCTCGAATCCCGCCAACATGGTATATGATGACATTCTCTGTAGTAGTGACTTTGTAGAGTTTGTAGACTATATATTTTCACTATATATATTACCTAAACAAGAAAGTGTGATGTCACCATGATAGTAGCAATAAGGGTCTATTCTAAAACATATTATGCATAGGTCAGTCATATAAAGTTGTTATCAACATTCAGGAGCTGGTTAGCTTTCAACATTATGGACAATTCAAATTTGAAGGATGAAATCTTTAGCTTGAGCATTCAGTCTTCTCTAGACTTGTAGAAAAGCAGACAAGGATTTGCCTCAGAATTTGCTGCTTTAATATATTTTAAGAGTTTTCTCTCCTTTGTTTTGTATTCTGAGCAACAAGTTTTCTGTATTGTTAGAGGTCAAACATTCATTATGAATAAACTATCATAGATTTCTCTTTTAATCTTACTTTGTTCAGATGAGCAATATTTCAAGGGCTATCTTCTAAGCCAAAATTAGATCTTCCCATTGAATGAGCCAATAATAGAGCTAGCTTTAGTTTCTACTATCTCATTTTCTGTAGCCATCTTGGCCATGGCTTCTATTCTGCTATTGAATATTGGCTGTTTATTGATAATCCTAATTTATAGAATTTGAACATGAGTATACTCAATAGATATTAACTTCTAGGTAATTTTTTTTAAATCACTAGACATCTAAATTAATAAGCAACTACTTTATATCACAGCAACAATAATCTGTCAGAAGGCTCAAGCTCAAGATGCATTATAATATTTCCTGACTGTAATAGATGATGGTTGTAGATAGCAAGAATAAGTAATATAGATATATGCAAAGTTCCTGGTAACAGTATATACAGTAGAGCAATCTAAAACTTTCTTAGTGTTAGAGGACTTTATCTTGTCCTCCTACTTACCTACATTGATTATATAGTATTAATTATATAACTGATCACTTTTGACCTTAGAGGATACTTATTTCATTTGTAACAAATATACATTTACATAACCTAATTATATAACTTACATCATGTTCAAGACTGTCTGAAAAAACATTTCATAGACTTATTCTCTTTAGACTTTCTTCTACTAGGTGTATAGTTAACTTGAGTTACTATATTCTTATCTAATATACTTTAGATTTTCTACTGCTAGCTGTGTGACTGAGCTATAGCCTTTAAAGGTCGCTTTTACACTTAGAATATTATAGAGCAGGTAGTGGTATTGTAGATAAGACTGTGAACTTGTATCTCATCTTTGTAAATTCTAAGAGACATCAATATGCTTTTCTCATACTAAGATAAAGAATGAGAATATTAGTGACATTTTCAAAAAAGCTGCAAACTATAAGCTAGCTTAACTCATATCCTTACTTCTCTTTCACCTTTCCTACTTAAAGTTCTTAACCAATTCTTATTATTCAATGATGTCAGTATACTTGTAAATGTTAATGATTACTGGACCCTAAGGAATTACCAAGTGAAAGGATGGAATAGTCAAAGAAAATAGAGGAGGGTCACCTAGATATCTAATAGCAACTACATGCTCACTTAACTGGTATATTTATGAGCTAGTAATCCATATAAACCTTGACCAAAAAACATATAGGAGGTGTGTATGCAGAAAAGAATATAAAAGAAAGAGAAATTATGAGATTTATAGTTTAATAGGGAAAGGCTTGACAGAGCTTGCATGTACTTCATATAGCCACTATATTGTACTTGGTCCTTAAAGGAAATAGAGTGTATAATCTGATGTGAATCAATGTTCCACTATTTGACATCTAAAGACTGAAAGCCAGTCCTATTCTCAAATTGAGCTGGATCATTGCATGGCATAGTCTGGGATTGAACATAACTGCTAAGAACCAGTAGGCAAAGGTTAGTAAGGAGTTTCAGGATAGAAGGAGGCACAGTCTTTCCAAATTCAGACCAACTTCTGCAATTCAACACATCTCAGGATATATATGCCCTTGCAATTGGAAAAGACAATGAAGTCTGGATATTGTAGCTGGCATGGACCTATGAGACCAAAACTGTACATACATTCAAGAGTCTCAAGAATTACTGGAAAACTTTGTAGAATGCATGATAAAGCATTGAAGAATGACAGTTTTAACTCCAGCAAGGGAATTTCCGACAACTTCGAATCACCCAATAGAAAAGCACTGGATTAGGACATGAACCTCACCTCGTACTCAACAACATTTTGAACACT
>JABCKS010025222.1:0-21413 GCA_018851325.1 Termitomyces sp. DKA19 | reverse complement strand
AACAGGATTGTCATCCTGTTCATTATCAATATCATCAACAGGATTGTCATCCTGTTCATTATCAATATCATCAACAGGATTGTCATTCTGTTCATTATCAGTATTATCAACATCTGATAAAGTGGCAGTATGCATTGCTCATAAAAATGCCTATAGAGCTAGCTTAGTTGGCTCCCTACAATCTTGAGCAAAGTGGTTGGGCTTCCCACACTTATAACACATTGCAGACTGCCCAGCTTCCTTGCCCAGGTGGCCTGGTGTGCTAGCCACCATATTGTTTTCAGTGGCAAGCTACCTATTTGCTGCCTATACTGCTCCCCCTGATCAGACAGGAGCCATAGGACCTAGTCCCAGACTTTCTTGCAGAGGCATAAGTCTCATGTCTATATGAGCAGTAGCCCTCCTTACCATTTTAATTGTGCTAGAGCAGGCCTGCTGACCTGCTAGCTCTGACTACTTAGCCAACACAGTCTCCAAACTCAGCAACTGAGCTACTGTCAACAAACTAAGTTATTCTGCCTAGTTCCTCTTGCTGTACTCTAAGTAGTGTGCTGCAGTCTTAATACTGTTCTTATAGACCTTAGCCTCTGAAACAAACTCTTTAACAATGTTTACCTCAGGAGTAAGTTTGCCATTGTATATCAGCACAACCAGCATATTAGAGGGAATTCCCTCTGAAAACTATTTACAAATCATAAATTTATTAGAAAACATGGCTATGTTTTGGGTATGGTCAAGCAAGGCATCATAAAATCCTTACACTCCCTCTTTAGCTATATAGGCTATGTTGTGGAATATATCATAGGCATCCTACATTTTTGAGGGCTACATAAATTAATTGTACAATCTGAAGATCACATCCTTAAAACTCCAATAGGATTGCACCCTATTGACATGAATTACATATTGCAGGTACCACTTGAAGGCTTCCATAGTTACATTTTGGGACTTAGAAACATTATTGATACAAGGTTACAAAATCCACACATCTCTTTGTAAAGGTAAGCATTGTCTCTACCTCTCCAATGAATGAAATACCAAGCCTCCCCATTGCATAGTCTGTAGAGAGTATAATCATTGCTTCTCCACCTGTACAAGGTCAGATTGCATCTTACAGAAAACTGATGAATGCTTTGCCAATGCTGAAGGCATTACATACTGCTTCTGCTTCAATAGACCCAACTTCTGTTCCATATCTAATTGATTACACCACTATGCCTACTTCTTATGTGGAGATAGACACCATTCTGTTCAAAACTATACTATACAATAGGTACTTTCTGATTGCCACTCCCCTCATCATTGACCAATAGATCTATGCCTTATGTAATACTAATACCCTTGACTGTTTTTCCCATATTATTCATGGACTCCAGTTTGGCTTTTCTTTAGGTCTAGAATATTTTTTCATAGAGTCTACTTTCAGTCTGCTTAATCACTCTTGTGACATCTTACATCTTTAATTCATCATTGAAAAATATCAAAAAGAATGTATACTTGGTCATGTTTCAGAGGAATTCCCTCTTAATCTTACTGAAACCTTATTTGGACCTTATCACACAGCTCCTTTGAATGTTATTAAATGAATACCAGGCAAGATACAGATCACAGTGAACCATTCATTCCCTAGAAATAACCCTCTTATTTTCTCTATAAATTTGCATATTGATACTAAGTGCTTTGAATGTAACTGGAGTTTTTTTTTTGCCTGCTGGATCTTGGTAGTAGATACTCCCTCCTAGCATACAGGTTGCAGTCTTTAATGTCAAATTAGTATTCCATATTATCCCCACTTAACTAGCTAATCAATAATTTACAGTTCTAAGAATCAATAACAAAATTATATTTAATTACAGATTAAATTCTAGGATTTCACTTACTCCCATAAATTTAACTAGAGGCATTGAAGCCCTTCTGAAATAAGTTGACAATTTTATTTTCTTTTGGTACCTCCATCAATAAGAAGATGGTTTGTCAACCTATCACTACTCAGAAGATCTGATATAGAATATAGCCAAAGAACCAGGCTGGCCCTGGGCATTTGAAAAATTCATTTCCTTTTCCTCATTTACATATATCAGGTTCTTGTGGTTATAACAGGACAAAACTGTCTTGCTTTCTTTTTCTAAGTATAAAAAGTACTTGATCAAATTCTTTATATGGATACTTGGCTTATGTCACTCTAGTTGTCCTTTCTGGCCAGTTCCACCTACCTAGCTTGTACAAATTTTGCTCTAGTTTTTACAGTAATACTCCATCATAGATCAAATACAGGATTACACTAGCAGTCATAGAAAATATTGACTGATGGAAGAACACCTTACAATCTTTATATTCTTTTCATATTTTCAAACCTCCCACTCTACTCAATCTCACATTATATGTTGATGTTTCAACATCATTGTTACATTGTTATTAGTTCTAATAATACAGAGTATATAAGAGTATTACAAGCTAGGTGCTCTAGAAATTCAGTAGCAAACTTCATTCTTTGGAATATCATATCAAACCTTCAAACAAATTCACTTTAGATTACAACTTCATAGATTTCCACTTCTAAAAATCTCATGGATGCCCTTTTAAGAGGCTTATTCCCTTCACAAAAATTACTGTACCTATATCCACCAGCTATCCCATCATACTTGAAATTAAATATTTCATCAAGTATCTCTTATACTACTTTACCTGCTGTATAATTACAATGTATAATTATAATCCCTTAATCAAGTATGATGTACAATTGAATAGCCTTGTTTCATATACAATAGTTATGAATTCAATCAGAGTAGTTATGTCATTGTCAGCTTATTCACTGTACATCAACTTCCATCAACAATCCATATAGATACCTCATTGAACAATACTATAAACTCATTAGCTGCTCAATTCATTTTAGGCCTTTCTCCTAACTTTACAATACACATTATTTCTCCTTTCACATATATTATGTCTTCTTCAAGATCTTCTAATCTACAATGCACATTATTTTGCCTTCAACAGACATCATGTCTTCTTTAAGAAATATTAGAAGACATTATATTAGACATGCAGTTCATTCTTACTGAGTACATCAAACTAGGAAAGTAACACTGGTTATTCAAAATGTATGGAAAGCATCTACATAGAAAAAATATATGGATGCTGTATAATGATATTTGGACTATTGTTTTATCAAAGTGATCAGCCCAAATAAAAGCTTACCAGCTTTTAAATCCTTACTCTGTAAATTTGCTACTTTATTGTCAAGTCATATTATAGGTAAGACAGTTTCCATAAAATGTGATGTCATTTGTGCATAGCATATTGAAAATGGCTATACTTATTATAGCAGACAGCAACTAGTATATGTCATCAAAGATATTAAAAATTGCCATCTACTATTATTTTATTATTCAAAATGCCCTTCTATCTTCAAAGACATGCTTTTATGTCTTAGAAATACATTGACTGCACATCCACATTGGATTACTATATCTGGTATGTTGCATTTGTATGCTTCTGGGCACAAATTTGTCTGAATGAACTGATTTCTGTCTCTACAGTCAAACTCAACACATTCCTACATCTTATATAGAATAACCTCCTTCCTTTAGCTACTTCTACTGATTCATATACTTGTTACCTCCCAAATACAAAGATGGATGGACATAGAGGCAAGGACATAATTTTGACTCAGCAGAAATATATTGATTCTATACATACTTTGACACCACATTATTCAATGAATTTTTTCTTGTTATTTTAACATATTACTACATTCTACAATGACTCCAAAGGATTCTCAATTCTTACTCAGCACATGTTTCTTGCCAGAATCAATTCAGTCTTCAAGATTCACAGTTTTCTAACTATCACAGGACATTGTTACAGGATAGAAGAGACAATTCATTTACTACTAGTAGGTATTTCACCCAACATTGTTAAGATTTTTAAAAGGTGGACATCTGATACCTTTCTTTGATACTGGTATCACCTTGAACTGATTGTACCCCTTTATGTCAAATTTTTGACACCTTTACTTGAAGGGGTTAGAATACTTCAATCCACTTAGTTGGGGGTTATTGGCTTTGATAATATGTTGATACAAAATCCAAGTTTGTACTATTAGTACAAAGTCTATAACTTAGCCAAGCTGTTGTACTTAGATGATATAAGATGTTTGGGGCTCAGTTCTAACAATTCCTTTGGTAGACAGTAATAATAATATTGATTGATTTTAATTCTACTGTTTGAAACAGTCTGAATACAATAGAAAAGGGCTTAAATAGTGTATTAGACTAAAAACCCAAAGTTATCCAGTTGTTTATAAGTCTAAGACATCTGCTTCCTGGAGACTCCAAGCTATGGCAAGGGACTTGCTTCTTTTTCTCCTTGATTTCCCTCTCTTTCTATACCTGCTCTTCTATATATGGATCTTAATAATAGCATAATAGCTTGATATACTTGGCTTTGGCCATTAGAAACTAGGCAGTGATTGCTGTGCCAGTTATCATAGTTGCCATCCTAAGTATAGGCTATTTCCTTTTTCTTTAGCTGAATCCTTGCTCCCACTGACTGTCCCTTTTCTTTGTCCTACTATGTTTTTCCTTGGGGTACTTGTTGTGACTCTTTAGAGCTTAGGTCAATTGTATACTAGGCCAAATGATAACAATTAGGAGTTGATAAAGAGTGAGAGAAATGAGGTTGATAAGTGGCAGCTGATTGGCTTTTAGGCTTGGCCCAGAATCTGTTCTAAGTACTGCTACTTATCATTCATTACTTCTTTACTCTAATTTTAGGTTTGTTGCTCTTTGTTACTATAATTTCTGCTGTAGTTGCTGTCATCACTCATTTTTGGGGTTTATTGGGTATAAGTCATTCTGCATCTACTATTTTTGATATCTTCACTTACAGTTTTCAATAGCCTATTCTTTTCTTAGGACTTCTTTTGTATTTATTAATCAGTCTTATTGTTAAGACTAACATATTACTCCCCCTCAACTTTGTAATGACTGTTTCTAGTCATGTAGGTAGCTTAGATGCACTCTTTTCATATCTCTTTTTTTTGTTATCCACCTAAAATGTTCCCTCTATTCCACTTTCAGGTAACAAAATAATTTTTTTTTTCTTTTTCTTTAACTTGTTCTGAATACAATTGCTCCTACAAGTCTATAAATCTCTAAATTTTTTTTTTTCTGCTCCTTCCTTACTATGGCTCTGCCCCCTACTACTCTTTGCAAAATGGTCAGTGCTAAATCCCAATCTCAAGTCCTTATTATAACTTCACTGCCTAAAACTGCTGCTACTCCTCTAACCTTGCCTACTGCCCTTAACTTCTACTTTATGTTCTAATGTACAGTTAAGTGAGATAGCAATAAGGTTATTACTATAGTCTTGAAGTTTCCTCTCTTTGCAGAGGCTACTATTGGCCTATATGCTACCACTAAGTCTTTCTCTAGAATGCCTGCTGACTGAGCTTGCTACCTTAGTAGCATTGGCTAGGTCAGTCTTTACATCCCTTTCCATTCCCCTTTCTGACCTATTGGTTTGATGTTTTTCTAATAAGGAGTGATTCCCTCATCTTTCTGACCAAAAGGGCCTTTGCAAGGCCCTTTCATCCATCCTTCCTCTTCTCAACTATGGTACTGCTATTAACTTAAATAAGGTCAAAGCATTCTTTACTTTCTCTGATGCCTTCATTATCATTGGCAAATGACATTGTAAGGCTCCCAACAAGGAATATGAGGAGGTGCATTGTGATGCTTTCTATTTCACTTTCTCTTATTCTTCTCTTGCTTCTTTACCTCCTTCAGGCTCAGCAGCATACTTAAGAGCAGGACATGGAAATACTTGGTATACCCACTGTCCATTCAACCAAGTACTAGACTAACATAAGCACAGCCTGAAGGCTTAACCTCTTAGTCTGCCAAATAGATCTCCTTACACTTTTGCTTCCTCAGGTCAACTCCAAATTCAAACTCTATACAAAAAAGCCCCATATTTTGCCAGCCTTTTTCTTTATTTTTCTCTTTTCTCCTTATATATTCCTTTATACAGTACTCCACAAGCCTGGAAACAATACCACTCTTATACTATCAGCCCAAATAGACCTTGTATTGAGTGCCCAGCCTCTTTCTGATGACCCAGTGCTCATTCCTTAAGTCATTCTTTAAAAATACTATAATACTATTGAGTTGTCTACTATATAGCAACTGTTTCAACTCAATATTGCTTTACAAACTTATTAACTTATCCTTGACCACCACACCTACTTCAACAAGGCTCTTAGTCCTTTCAAGGTTGACCATGCTAACACTTTACTTAATGTTCTCAAGTTTTCTTTGAGGTGACTTTTCTTTTCATCTCTCTCTGTTTTCAACTAACTCCCTTTTTAGTCAAGTAACAACATTATCAATGACTCTGATGTAAAGTCTTGTGATGTATCTCTGCCTTCTCCCAAAAATTCTATAGAAGTACAAGAAGCTTCCATAGTGTAAACATTATTGTTGCCTTTGTCTAACATACTTAGCATAGTTATTAGCTTAAACTCTCTCTTTCTTCATCTTATAAACTCCAATATATTCCTTTTTCCAACTAGCCTGAATCCTTCAAGAAAATCTTTTTAATTCTTAATAAGACTGCTGATGTGCTCCTATGCTACCTAACTGCCATGCAGGAAACCAAAAGGAAGACCTAGAGTGCACTGGCAACCAGATAGGGTAGCTGGCAATAGGATATATGTGAAGGCAAGTTGGTAATTGTCCCAGAGAGCAAGAGCTGTATAGAGTAGGGTGAGAAAGGGGTGCAAGTGAAAGAAGTCATTAATGTTAGCCTAAGTCACCAAACACTAATAGTATGTTGCTAAGTTACTAAACAAAAAATGGAATAAGAATAGAGGGCAAGGTGGTATGTGAAGTTGCTAGGTAAATAATCACTAAGAAGATGTTGCTAAAGTTGGTAAAGGCCTAGCAACAAGGAAGGAGTAGGGCAGGAATGTAAGTCAAACAGGAAGGAACTTGGGGAACACATGGAACTAGTCACTAGTTGTAGTCACTAATGTTGCTGAGACACTATAACACTAAGGCACCTATACTTGGTACCATGCTAAATCAAGGATGAGGTTGCTAAGGCTTGTTGCTAAGCCATCAATAATGGCAAGGGTGAATAAGAATAAGCTCTGAAGCTGAGAGAGATACTGAGGACCAAATACTTGAAGTTACTCTATCTGTTTCTTTATTGTCTTTTCTAGGTATGTACAGAGGGTATTTATACTGTTTGTAAGTAATGTATCCTAAAAAGAAAGATAGTTACCACAGGTAATGGCATCTGCCAAAGTACATACTGGGTATCAAGATGGTAACCAAATATAAGTATTTAATGTCAAAATGTGTATACTATGTGTTAGAATAAAAATAAAGAGTATACCAAATGTCAGTATCTGAAGTGTAGATGCCATTCAAGTATGTTAGTAATTGGGACAAGAAAAATTAAGAGTCCAAGAAGTCATATGTCTATATGTTCATTTTGAAAGCAAAGTGCCTATGTCACTAAGAATTCTCACTAGCAAACATTGCTAAGAGAGCTTTTGGTAAGGTCATTCTAGATACATGGTCTAGGCTCCATATGATAAATGCTTGTGATTCAAAAAAAAATCCCATAGTCACTAAGGTCTCATGCAAAATCTCATGCTGATCCTCAGATCATGTGCTGTCCAGATAAGATAGTCAGAGATGTGTACTTAGTGACAAATGGGTCTTATCACTACCTCTGATTATTTCTGCCTATCACCAAATAGTTTTTTCCTGGATTCTTCAGCCTTTCTTAGAATACCTTTAGTATATTAATGTTTAATAAAGGCTTTGTACACTCTAAGCAAAACTGTTCAGTTCTTATTGCCTGCATCCTTTCCCAGTTCTTCTTCAGTAGGGTCATACAATATTATTGCCCTAAATGTGATGTTTAAGTTGCTAACATCAGTGAGCTTTTGTAATTCTTCTCTTAGCTCTCTTAGCTTTGCAGGTGTGATATCTATCTACTGCTCTAGTCCCCTAGGCAACACTAGCTTTCTCCTAGCTTTATAAAGTATAACTCAAAATGCAGCTACTTTTGCTTGCTAAATAGACCTATCCAGCCCTGCTACAATGTAATTACCACCTTTGGTTCTAGTAATGACTTATTGGCCTATGAAATTGTGGCAACATTTAAGTACTAAAAGGTCTTTCAGTAGTTATGTTTTTGACTAAGACCAAGTTTAAGGGTTTGAAATTAAAGTTTTTAATAGAATTCTTATATTTTTTTTGCAAACTTTAAGGCTCATTGGAGCTTGTCTTTTCCTACTCTCTTCTTTATTTCCTCCACATGTTGATGGTGCTTGACTAGTGCTCTAGCCCTATACCTAATCAGCTTTTTTGTAGATAATGGCCCTTCTAGAAATTCAATTAACTAGGTAGTCTCTACTAAATCCAAAAGCAAAGTTAGATGAGCTCTAATAACTATGAAATATAGTGAACATCCAAATCTCTGACTAATAGTTATGTGGTCACTCCACATTATATGGTAGAAGAACTAGAACCATTTAGTGTAATATTTACAAGCCTTGAACAAAGCTTGTCTTATATTTCAATGTGGTCTCTCAATCCTACCATTAGTTGGAGAATTATATGGAGAGATGGCAATGTCTCTGATTTCATATTTCTTTCCAAGCTAAGCTGTAACTTTCTTGAACTGACCAGCATTGTCAATAATGATTTCAGCAATACAGCCCCAGTGGCAGATCATATCTTCAAACAACCATTAGCCAATTGTTTTATATTTCTCTTTGTACAAGGGCCTCCCTTCTATCTAAGAAAACAATGCACATCTACTATAGACAATGTACTTACAGCCATTAGAAGCTGAAGTTATATACATAGTGTCAATATATATTGTTTGAAAGATGGAGGGTGTATAGGTTACACTTAGTGCTCTATTCACTACTAGCTTCTGTCTGATCTGGCACTTGTGATACTACTGTACATCTTCATCAATTTTAGGCTACTAAAAGTATTCTTATATTAGTATTTTGGTTGCATATACTCCTCTATTCTCCAAGGCATTATGAGCAGTTTTAGGCATAAACATTTGTCTATTAATATTGACTACTAGCTTATGTCTAGCCTCATGATTGTGCTTGTATAGTTTTTCCTTTAGGTTAAAGAAGAATTGCTTTCCAAAGTTTTTAAACTTATCTGGTTCCTAATCTTTTAATCTTTCAGGCTCTCTACTTAGGTCTTATAACTAACTCTGTACTATTGGTAACAAGTTGTTCCATTATTCACTCTCTCCTCCTTTTCTATACTCCAAATAGGTTTGCAAATCAGCTTTTTTATCTTCTTTAGTAACTTCTGTTAGTAGAAGAGGTCTAATAAGGGCTAGTGCTGCTACAAGATCCATTCTGGATAACTGTTGCTAAATGAAAACTGCTTTTCTAAACTCCTTCTCCTATAACCTTGCTTTGTTGAATTCTTGTTCAAAGTCTAATATTTCTGTAGCTACTGTATATAGATAGCCACCTCTAGTATTAATCTGATTAGCAAACTCTTCAAGTGCTAAAGGTTCCTCATTCTCTCAGCCTGGTTTATTATTGGCTTTAGTTAGATACTCAAAGTGTATTGCCTTTAGTTGATTCACTAACTTTGAATCAATAGGTGAATATTCTTATTTCCTGGCTGCTTAAGTCTTCTTGATAGGCCATCAACACTAAAGATTTTTCCTGACATATGCCTCAAAGTAAAATGATAGAGTAGTACATTCTCAATCTATCTTATGATAGTGGTATTAGGTCCTACTCTAGGATTGCTTAGCATTCCCTTCAAATACTTAGCATCTGTTTCAACCACAAGTTTTCTATATCTAGCCAATCAATACTTATTGGCCTGAAAAGCCCTCATTAAACTATAGAGCTCTCTCTTAGGTTGTGAAAACCTTACCTCCCTTTTATTCAAGGTAATGGATTCTAGCTTTGTACAAGTGCATTGCTTAGGATTGGCTGGGGCCTCTTAGAAGATTCCAAAACCCACTGCTATCTCAAAAGTATTAACTGACAAGACCACTGCTCCTTTTGACTCATAGTCTTAGAGGTGCACTTTAAGCTAACAACCTTTTTAACTGGGCCATTACTACTTGTTGCTCTTCCTCCAAAACAAATGGTGTGTAGTTTTGAGTCAACTTATTGATAGGTACAGCTCCTCCAGCATAGTTCTTGACAAACATCCTAAAGGTACCATAGGTCTTTAAGAAAGCTCTAACATTTGACTTGTTCTAACAATCACCCTATCCTATAACAATGGCCAAGTGCTTGGTCTCTAGCTTCTGTCCTTTATAGGAACACCTATGATCAACTACTATAATCTCATTTGTACAGACTACTGATTCTTTTCCAGAAAAAGTCCCCTCAGCATATTAATTCTTTGCAACACCCTGTTTACATTGAGCAGATGTTTCTATATAAATCTCCTGATGCCTGGATTTTCTGGAATGACTTTATAGCTGCTGTCTGACAATTTATACTTATAAGGTAGTTCTCTGACTGGCACATCATCTATATGTAATCAAGTTACATGTAGAGTCTCATCCCTCAAGATGAAAGTAATGTTATCATAGAAGATTATTAGTACTAAATTTGTCTATCTCATTGGAAGGGTTATCAACCTCAAGGCTCCAAAGGGTGTCTGAAAGGTGGTATAATCTTTAGACCTCATATCCAACACTTTCTCATCATATTCCATATACAAGTCAAAAATTCCTCTACAAGCTCTTTCAACAAAGTAACTAGCTAACTCTTTAGTTGCTGGTGGCAATCTAGAGTGTACTATAGTCACCTTGTTTAAAGGTTCCAGACTGTAGACTATCCTCAAACTCTTACTATCCTTCTTCAACACTATGAACTATTGGGATCTGTACAAAGAATTGGATAGTTCATAAGCACTAGCCTCAATTTTCTGTTTAATTATTTTACAGATTTCGTTCTTTAGTTCTGGAGTATAGGAATGTTCTTCAATACCTAAGGGGTATGAGGGATTACAGGCATCACTATAGAAGGGAAGTATTCCTTCTTGAGCCTTCCTCTTTGAGAATCATCCCAAGCAAAAGCCTGCTCCTGCAGCATCATCAAATGATGTACTACCTCCATCTCCTCTAGCTATAGGAAATCTGTACTATGGACTTGGTCAATAATTTCCTTACACTTAGCAGTATACCTTCTTATGGTTAAGTTTTGGCATCTCTGTCAATAGTTCTTCAGTGATGCAACTTTTGATTTTGAACTCCTCAGAAGAGGTCCCTAGTATAGGCTTCACCTTTTTAGCAACAGGCTTGTATTTCTTAGAAAATACTTGTACAGTTTCTTCCATACCTGCTCCTAACTTTAGGCTATTCTGCTGTCTCAAAATTCCTTCTAACTTCCCTAGCAGCTGACTATAGCTGCCTATTCAGATAGGCTGCTAATGTCTGCTGATCCTTCTCTTCAGCTTTGCCCTTCAATGTAAAAACCTACAGATATACATCTCCTAGCTCTTGGTTCTTGAATCCACTATTGTTTATAGTGTATACAGTTACTACTACTTCTTCATTTTCTACTTTTCCCAACATTACTGCCACCTCTCCCTGGTCCATAACTAGCTCATTGAGACTCAAAATTCTGATTTTCCATCTCCCCCACTTTCTATCTTAGGCATCTTCCCCCTTTGAAAAGTGGGTAGAGCTGTCTGGCATTCAGTATTAGGATCTCTGATAGTTAGGATGACACTGCCATCTTGTAGGTTTTGTATGTTGCTTTCTATCAGTATATCAAAAGGTCAACTCAACAAGACAGTATAAGCTGGGATGACAAAGTTGTGCACCTATAAGTAAATGGTGAAGCCTTCAACAAAAGTAAATAGTACATTTTTGGCTAAACCAACTGATGCATCTACTTAGCTGTTGGCACTTTCCATCTTTAAGCATATGTCTGGATTCCAAATCACCTCTAAATAAAGTGCCTCATCTAATGCCATACTGACTATTTGAGAACTACTGTCTAGAATTGTCTCTATTTGTCCCTCTAATTGACAATGAGGTACAAGGATCTCAATACTTGCAAATCTTTAGCCATATAAACTACTACTGGCTTTTTTCCTAGAGGGATATTTTCTAAGTAAGTGGCTACACAATCCTGATATACAACTGCACCAGTAGGCAATCCATCCTATGTCCCATCTGCAATGAAATAAGTTGCTATTAGTAGATTATTGACATCTACTTTGTCAAGTAGCTTTTTCTTCTTTACAGTCTGCTATTGAACTGCTACCTTTAAGATATTGGGATTATTAGTGTCCCTGAATACACCATCAACCTTGGCCCCTATTATGGCACGTCTTTGCACCATCACATATCACATATCACATTGTCTTGATTACTGGCCCTATAGCCACAGTCCTCCATTGTTACAGATACAGTATATATATCTCTTCCCCCATACATGAATCCTCACTCAATTATACATTGTATTGAGGGTAAGTGCTCATTCTACATACAGGGCCTCCCCATACTGACTGCGTGTACTTAGATTTACTTATATGCTGTCAGGTATATACTCACTCAATTATATATTGTGTTGAGGATTTACTTACATGCTGTCAGGGTTCTAACAGGTTATGGGAATTGCTGCTACACATACTAAGTGATGACATTTAGGACCCTTACTCTTTACTCTACATACTCTTCACACTCTTCACACCTGCAAACTCTGGATCTTGCAAGATCTTATCAGCATGTCACTATCTCAATGTGTCAACTTTTTTTTGTTCTCTTTGTTCTCCAGCTACTGAATCTATAAAGAATCCAGCTCTGCCATCTCTCTCCCACTACAATGTCTTCTACCGACACCACCTACCCCCAAATCCGCCTTGCTAAACTGAACGCCCACTGGCCAGCCTCAGAAATTCTGTTTGACCACACCACAGGAGAATTCACTAGGTGGTCTATGAAGCTCAAGATTTTCTTACAACAGAGTGGCTTAGACTGCTACATCTTTGCACCCAACAAGAAGCCTGAGCATCTGATCACACAGCCTGATCCAAAGACTGAACCCACTTCCTACGCAAACTGGTTGTCCAACAATGACCTGATCATTGGCATTATCCGAGCTGCTATAATGGATGCCAAGCAGGAAGGCCTAGATACTGATGGCATGGCCAAGGAATGCTACGACACCTTGAAGGCAAGGGCATATTGCGAAGGCCCAGTTAAACAGGTTGCTCTTGTCCATGAGGCTCTATCTACTTATGCACCAATCTCTGAGCCCATTGAAACCACTGCCTGTAAAATCTGTGAACTCATTGACCATGCATTTGCCATTGGCAGCATCAACAGGGACCTTCTCAAATGCATCACCCTTCTCAACTCCATCAATGATAAATCTTTTGAATCTATCCAAACTCAAGTATTACATAGCCTTACCAACTCAACTACTGAAAAACCCTTCACTTCCAATGACATTTGGAAACTATTCCAGACCATTGATAGCCTTGCCACTCTCTCAAAACCATCTTCCTTTGACACTGCTCTCCTAACTAGAGACTCTAAGGGCCACACTCACAATCACGGCCCTGGATACCCTTGCTACAAAGTATGCTTTGTACAGGGCCTGCCCTGTCATGGACACACAAAGGAGTAGTGCATCAGATCAGAAGGGGGCATGGCCAGGAAGATGATAGAGAAGTCCAAGGCTGCACAATGTGCTGCGCAAGGAGAAGGGAAAGCACAAAATTCCAAAAGCAACAACACTAAAAATGGCATCACTGTCAAGGGCCTGGATGGGCAGGCATATATTATCAATATGACACACCTTCAGAAGATACAACTGGAGATGACCAAAACCCCCAAGTCTAACAATGTCACTGCAATTGCCACCATCACACCTGACAACTCCACTGAATTCTTCGAATATCAAGGGTTCATGGCTCTCCTCGACAATCTAAATAATGAACTCAGAGCAATGGTCAACTGGACAGGTAACATCATACAGAAGTGAGACACTATCCTTGCAACAATGGTAGTTGCCCCACTTGAACATTTGGGCTGCAAACCAATTGTATCACTTGATGAGAAACCCTTCTATCTAGACTCAGGAGCTACTATGCATATTTCTCCATATGCTGCTAACTTTGTCAATCTTCAGCCCATTCCACCACAACAGGTCAAGAGTGTTGGAGGCTCATCTGTTGAAGCCATGGGTATAGGCCACATTACCCTTCATGTACAAGGACAAATCAAAATCACTCTCAAGAATGTGCTTTACATCCCTGGATCAGCAGTTTGTCTCATCTCAGTATCCACACTATTGGTAGGGGGCATAAACACAGCAATTACATTCAGATGCCCTAGAGTGACTATCTTAGACAAGAACAGCAGCACACTCCTAGCCTCCAGACCATTGATCCCTGGACAATGCCTGTACACCCTCAATCTCCAAAATGCACTTGCTAAACATACTCTTACTGCACATAACTCCATTAGCCTTGACACCTGGCACTGGTGACTGGGACATGCGAATTACCAGGTCATTGCCACCATGGCCCATGCCGGTCTACTCCCAGATACACCTACTACTCCTCTCCTTGCCCAGCCTAAATGTGATCTCTGTATTTTGGGAAAACAGACAAAATCATCAGTTCCCAAGGTATGGAAGGATGGACATAGAGCAAGGAAGAGGTTCCAGATAGTTTAGGTAGACTTAGCTAGGCCAATGAGTGTTCAGTCATGTACAGACAATAAATATATTATGGATCTAGTCAATGACTATACAAATATGGCATGGTCAATCCCCTTGAAGTCTAAGAATGAGGCATTCCCAGCCCTACAGTCCTGAGAGAGGGCCAGAGAACTAGAAACTGGAAACAAAGTTGGCACCTATCAAACTGGACATGATGGAGAACTCAAGAACCACCAAATGCAGGCATGGTTATTATTGACAGGCTCTAAACATGAACTTGGAGTGCCATATATGTCATAGTACATGGGCCAAGTCGAGCGCATACATAGGACACTGCAAGGAAAAGCAAGGACGATGAGGATAGCCGTGAAATGTCCTGACAACCTCTGGGACAAATTCTATCTCACATTGATACACCTATATATCAAGACATCTACCAAATTGCTCAATGGCAAAACACCATTCAAACTGTGGTATCAATGCAAGCCTGACTATACATACATGCAGAAGATCAGATGCCATACTTTTGTTCTCATACTGAATCAGCACAATCCAAAATTGAACCCTCAAGGAATCAAACATGTGCTAGTTGGATATGCACAAGACTCAAAAGCATACTGATGCTACAACCCAAGAACACACAAAATCTATGAGTCCTACCACATATGCTTCCTGGAAAGACAAGATAGACACCATATAACTGCAGACACCAGCATAATGAAAGCCGATCCAGAACCAAGAACAATCAGTCAAGTAAAAGACACATCAGTAGAGACCCCATTCATTATAGACAATGATGATAAGGCTAACACACCTATTGAACAAACAGAATCTCTCTCCCATATGTCAGGAGCCATACCTCAAATTGGCGAGGATGGGCCACTAGGCCCACAACAGTCTACTCGAATCCCTATTCCCACTGCCAGAGCCAACCCAGTGAACCCACTACTAAGTCATACAGAGCAAGCTGTCCAGGAATCACGCGAGGCCAGCAAAAGACTGCAGAACATATGGCTCGAGAGATGCCAAGCAGTAGCAGTGGTGCAAGAGCCTGAAGCAGTTCATAATGACCAAGATGAACCTAACCCTATTGACCATGATGCCAATGTACAACCCCTAAGAGAAGTCGACACACCTGCAGCCCTCCCTGACCTTGCAAATGTTGTGACCATAGAAGAGATAGAACATCTTCTCTCTGTTGCAGAATCACTAGAGGATCCATTGTCCATCAACCTTGGCAATGAACCCCATTCATAGAAGAAAGCACAGGAGTCACCCTACGCAAAAAAATGGAAAGCTGGATACCAAGATGAACTAAGATCATTCAAGGAAATGGGTGTATACAAACTTATACCTTGGGACCAAGTACCTGGTGGGAACAAAGTCACAAAAGGGAGACTGGTGTTCAAGATCAAATATGACAAGACTGGAAAGGCTGTTCGCTTCAAAGTATACCTAGTATTCAAGGGATTTGAACAAATTTCTGGACAAGACTACACCAAGACCACCTTGCCAACAGCATGCATAGAGTTGTGGCATGTACTACTTCACCTAGCTGTGGTGCAGGGGTGGGACGCTACACAGATCAATATCAAAATGGCATTCCTATATGGCCTGTTACCAGAAGATGAAGTACAATATATGGAACAGCCTGAAGGTTTTGAAGAACCAAGTAAAGAGGGATATGTTTGGCACCTGATGCAAGGACTCTATGGCATGAAGCAAGCTGGATGCATATGGAACTGTACACTTAACAAAAACATGCTGTCCTGGGGATTCATTTGCCTATCTTATGAATCATGTGTATATTATTGGAAATCCAGTACAGGCATGGTCATTGTAGCCATACATGTCAATGACTTCTTGTCAATTGCTAGCAGCAGAGCAGAAAACAAACATTTCAAAGATCAGCTATACACAGTATGGACAATTTCCAACCTCGGCACACCAAAATTTGTCATAGGCATTGGAGTCAAATGGGACCAAGAAAACCACCTTGTAAAGCTCTCACAAACCACATTGATAGACAAGATAATCTCACAGTTTGAATAATCACAAGCTATGCCATTCTCACTACCCATGGAGCCAGGCCTGAAGCTCAAAAGGCCAAACAAATCCTCCATACCACCTGATGAGGCTACAATGCTCAAAAAAACACCATACAGATCCCTGGTGGAATGCCTTCTCTACATTGCCATGTCTACTTGCCCCAACATAGCCTATGCAGTTCAACAACTAACTCAGTACAGTGACTGCTTTACTTCAATTCATTGGAAGGCCGCAATACAACTGGTCCAATACCTGAAGGGGACCAGGGATCTTAAACTTGTACTGGGTGGGAAAAGCAAACCAATTAACCTCATTGGCTTCACAGACTCCGACTGGGCAAACTGCCTTAATACATGCTGAAGCATCAGTGGCTACGCATGAAGCCTTGGATCTGGACTGATCTCATAGGCCACATGCAAACAGAAGTCAGTTGCTGCATCCTCATGTAAAGCTGAGTACATGGCCACCTTTAAAAGCGCCTAAGAATATATTTGGTTGCAAGCCCTACTGAAGGGCATCGGGCACAACACTACTTCCACCTCCACACCCATCTTGTGTGACAACAATGCTGCAATCAATCTGTCCAAAGACCCCATGCTCCACACACATGTCAAATATGTCGACATCAAGTACCATTTTCTTCGCAAATGCATTCAAGCCAATAAGATATGCATTCGATATGTAAACACTAAACACAACATTGCAGACCTTTTCATGAAAGCACTCGCTACCCCTTTCTTCACTCGACTATGTGTGCTCCTAGGCCTTCAATAAAAGCTATGACTACATGCTGAGGAGGAGTATAAAGGTGAGGTTTCTGGCTGAGGAGGAGTATTAGTGTCCCTGAATACACCATCAACCTTGGCCCCTATTGTGGTGCATCTTTGCACCATCACATATCACATATTGTATTGTCTCGATTACTGGCCCTATGGCCACAGTCCTCCATTGTTACAGATACAGTATATATATTCCTTCCCCTATATATGAACCCTCACTCAATTATACATTGTGTTGAGGGTAAGTGCTCATTCTATGTACAGGGCCTCCCCATACTGACTGTGTGTACTTAGATTTACTTACACACTGTCAGGTATATACTTACTCAATTATACGTTATGTTGAGGATTTACTTACATGCTGTCAGAGTTCTAATAGGAATCCCTAGACTTAGTCTCTGATTTGAGGGTCAATCTGTATATTATTGTTTCTCTTAATCCAGGAGACACATCTAACAGTTATTCAATGCTAAAAGGTATAGTAGCCTCACAGAGCCTATCAATAGTCCCATTCCACTCCTTCCTCCTTGTTTCTGTTAGAGAACTTTTAACAGTGTCCTGCACTGGCAAGTTTAGTCCCTTATTGAGGACTGGAACCTTCTCAAAAGATAGATCCAGGTTGGGTATAACTCTAGGTAGAATCATCAGAGTTAGCTTTTCTTTCCAAAGTTCTTTAGATTGTCTCTTAAGCAAAGAAGATACTTCTGGATGAGCTGCCTCTTTCCCCTTTGCTATTTCTAAGTCCTCTAAAAATCCTTGGAGACAGCCTTCTGTCCCCTAACAGGATTAGCTGTACTCCTTGTATTGACCAGCATACTAAGCAACTTAGTTATACTTTTTCCAACTTCCTTAAGTGGTCTGATTCCTTATACTAGATGTTTTCTAATATATCATCTCTTATATCTCTAGCAGCATTTATATAAGTAGAATAAGTGACTGTATCTGAATGGTCATTTGTTAGCCATCCAAAGTACATGCCTCACTTATTTATCATATATCTGTACTAGTCTAGTATGAAGAAATATACCCAGCAGAATCTCTGGGCAAAAAAGAACTATTGAGTAGTCTGGCTCTGCCTTTTAGTAAGATTATCCATCCCTTTTGTACATCTGCTTTGATCACTTTACACTCTGAGATTCTATGTCCAGCTTATCAATAATAGAAACAAGTAACAGTACTCTTCCCAGAAGTTGGAGCTGGAGAAGATCCTTCTATTTTGACACTCTAGTTTCCTCTGGTATACAAGAAAGTGTTGTGCATATCCAGCTGGCTGTTTTCCAAAGTCTGCATAGCACTCTTGATGCTCCCCATCTGTTTTCCAATAGTTACCATAGCATCTTGTAGATGAGCTATTCTCTCTTCTACCTCCTCCTCTTTATTGTGCCTGCTACTACTATCCACTTTCTCCACTCTTTCTTTTCTAGAACTTCTCAAAGTAGCACTATCTATCAAAGTCCCCACTACTGTAAGTACCTCAGACAAGTCATACTTATTATTCTTATGCCTATCCCTAGCAAAATCCTTATAATGGCCATATTTACTGATTGGCCTCTCCTCTATAATATCTACAAAGGTTGGAGTAAAGCAGCCTAGGAATTTGTCTACCAGAGACCCA
This sequence comes from Termitomyces sp. DKA19, assembly GCA_018851325.1. NCBI lineage: Eukaryota > Fungi > Basidiomycota > Agaricomycetes > Agaricales > Lyophyllaceae > Termitomyces > Termitomyces sp. DKA19. The sequence goes on along the minus strand of JABCKS010025222.1, from coordinate 2,260 downwards.
TTCTTAGTAACCTTAGCCAACTTCTTAGCTTCTGCCCTGAACTTTCTGATGAAAGAATGGATCTCTGTGGTGTCATTCCTACTTAGTCTGGCATGTTTTCTGCAGATTCTGTCTAAGTTTGCAACACTACTTATGTCATTCACTACTTCTAAATAAGACACTTTGATCTCTTTCTCAAAGATAAACAAAGTATAGTTATCTCCAAAGGAAAAGAGCATGGTGGCTCAGCTGGCACCATCACATCCCAAAGCAGGTCACATGATCTGCAAGTGTAAGGCTAGAGTTTTGACTCTAGCTAAGTGCACTTGTGTGGAAAAACACCTTAGACACTACATGGGTTCTTTAACACCATCAGAAAGCCACCACCCACATGTGACTGACTAGGAAGGCTTTGTTGGTCAGGCCACCCCCAAACAACCAATCAGCATGTGATACAATGAGGCACAGTGACCACTACACTTATGACCTAATGATAAAAACAGATGGTTTCCCCAGTTCAATAGATTTAGAAGAGGATCTCAGAGTCCTTGCTGACCAAGTGGGTTGAGGCATAGGTAGGCAAAAGGATAGAAGTCAATAGTTCAATCAGGCTGCCAACATTACTATGTGGTCCATTGAATAGTTTGGTGAGGTCTTTACTATTGCTGTAAGGTTTGATCATGTGTTTAGCCAATTAGTCCAGTATGTCTGTTACTGATGTGGTATGGTGGCCATGCCATTGTGGGTTCTGAACCTTGGGATCAATCTTCCAAAAGTATCATCTGGGCATGAGGAAGGGTTTGTTGTAATATCCTTATTGGTGTGATGGAAGTAGGAGCTTGGAGCTGAAGCATTTTGCCTCATATGGAATGAACCAACACACACTTAGTAAGCCCTGCTGAGTATAGCTGGGTTTAGAAATTGGGACAGCACATTAATAGCAGATGGTATGGGATTTAGTGTAGGAAGTAGTATAAACTCTGACAAAGTCAAATTGTAGTAAAGTAGCTATGAGGCATAACTAGCATCAGCTGAAAAGGGATTGGGCTGGAGAACTAGTTGGAGTGTCCATAATTACCACCCCCCATTATATATTGTAGGACCTAGGACACAATATTCAAGGAGTATTCTATGTATAAAATAGGTCTTGAAGGAAATAAAAACAATTAATCAATCAATCAATCTCCAAAGGAATTGAAGCATAGCCATCCTTATTCAGTCTGAATATCCATATACTCTAAAATTCTCTTCTTTTTCTCTTTATCTCCTTGTATTCTAATATACTCAAATAGAGAGATCATCCTTTGTAAAAAGCATTAAACCTCAAAAGGATCAGTATGCTTAAACCTAGGTGTATCCCTACTGTCAGGCAGTGGTATCTTGTGTCTGATTAGTTCCATAATAGAGGCAGTAGAAACTGATTGAATAGTAAAGCACAGTTCTTTTAGTGAACTTGAAAGTACTTTCTTAGTCTGAAGTTTTCTTTTTCTGAGTAAGATTTCAGGATCAGGTAAAAAGGACTTTTGCTATTAGTCTTAGTCTCTCTTTTACTAACTATAATAGAACTTTTCACCTTAGGTAGAATTACTTCAGATATTTTGGGCTAAGACCCAGGAGATACAAAACTAATGTTTCAAAAGTTGAATTCCTCATAGAGATCCAAAAGTGAGTTTTTGTACAACAAAGCCCCTTGCAGTGGGCTCCAGATGATACAAAATCCAAGTTTGTACTGTTGGCACAAAGTCTATAACTTGGCCAAGCTGTCATACTTAGATAATATAAGAGTTTGGAGCTCAGTTCTAACAATCCCTTACTTTTGATAAATAGTGATAATAATATTAATTGATTTTAATTCTACTGTTTGAGATAGTCTCAACACAATAGAAAAGGGCTCAAATAGTATATTAGACTAAAATCTGAAGCTATCCAGTTGCTCCTGAACCTAAAATGTCTGCTTCCTGGAGACTCTGAGCTATAGTAAGGGAATTGTTTCCTTTTTTCCTCAATTCCCCTCTCTTTTTATATCTGCTCCTCTGTGCATAGACCTTGACAATGGTGTAATAACTTGACATGCTTGGCTTTGGCCATTAGGAACTAGGCATTAGTTTCTGTGCCAGTTATCATAGTTACCATCCTAGGTATAAAGTATTTTCTTTTTCTTTAGCCAAATCCTTGCTCCTACTGACTATCCCTTCTCTTTGTTTTGCTATACTTTTCCTTAAGGCACTTGTTGTGATTCTTTAGAGCTTAGATTGATTGTATGCTAAGCCAGATGACAATA